>WOVY01001392.1:450000-605390 GCA_013436015.1 Rhipicephalus annulatus | reverse complement strand
AAAAGAAGAGACGTACGTCGACACCTGTAGGTTGGAACTCCTGTTTTTGTTAGAAATGTTATCACCACTTCAATATCGTCGTTTCGTTTCAAGGCATTCCTAAATAAAAGTTCGAGCTTATCGCAGAACCCGCGAAATGTTCATTCCGATAATATTTATCGTGTCTTGCAGCAGACTGACAGTTCGTGTACTGATAGTGGAGCATTGCCCATCTTTTTGAAAACGAGCTTCTTCAGCGTCGTACCGACGGCACACCGATAGTCATTTCTTGTATCGGATGTTGCGCGCAGCCTTTCGCGAAGTAATAACGACAATCTGTGGATGTACATGAGCCCACCCACTGCCTTTTAGTAAAACAAAGTAAACAGGTTCGAACATTGCGTGCGCGGTAAGTAGGTGCAGCTTAATTAACTCTCTCTTAGCACAAACAATGCGGGTTCTCGAGTAAAAATAGCGAACATCAGGTAGATTGGGCTTTAGGAGAGCATTTGTCATTAGGCCATAATGCGCCGTATAAAGATGACAGCGATGGAGGGTGCAGGAGCGAAAGACGGCCTCAGCGCTCGAAAAACGGAGGGTGGCAAAAAAAGCGCGGTATTGGCACCGATCAAAATAGCAGCCAGGTTGGAACACTTAAGGCACCCATTAAACAAGGCACTCGCCAATGTTGTGGAAACGTAGGCAACAGAAATTCACGGTCGTCGTAAGACAGCATTGAGGGGGGGAGGGGAGTGTTACTCGCCCTCTGTCTCCTTCTATAACCAGTACAATATATATATATATATATATATATATATATAGATATATATATATATCACCACTAATCCCCCAAACTAGGAAGCTAAAGGACTAAATGGCTATTACGGAGACGAAAGGTGTCCAAAACGCGCTTCAACGCCTACGTCCCAATCAGTGCATGGGGTGACGTGCTAAGGAGGAGCATATGACTAGTGTAGTGTGTGTGCATATGCAAGCGGCTAGAGAGAGAAGGCGTGCCGCGCAGGAATGGTGAGTTCTGAAACTCATGTCTCCAAGCGCATGAGGAGGCTGCTTTACCAAATACACTTCTGTTATTATAGTGCACTGGTTAACTTGATTGCATCGCCTATAGGAGCCGGCTCGCAAGCTCACCCCCCCCCCCCCCCCATCGGGTCGCCTTTAGCTAAATTTTGTTACTATATCTCCAATATTTGTTTTTTCTTTTTTGTATTTCGTTTTTATTTTTACACGTGGTTTGGCAAGAATAACTAAGGTTATTTGCTTTATCTTGATTGATATGTGAGGTTTGACGTGCCGAAACCACGATATGATTATCAGAGACGCCATAGTGGAGGGCTCCGGAAATTTCGGCCACCTGGGGTTCTTTAACGTGCTCCCAATCTGATAACACGGGCCTACAGCATTTTCGCCTCCGTCGAAAATGCAGTCGCCGCAGCCGGGATTCGATCCCGCGACCTGCGCGTCAGCAGCCAAGTATTTTAGCCACTAGACCACTGCAGCGGGGCTCAATCAATCGGGTCAGTGATCTCAGGATGTTGTGATACATGCGTGATACAGCTCATACATTTTATTATTCATGCGCGTGTTGGCAATGTTAAAGCGTTCTTGTGACTTGTGACAGAGACATTAAATCGCGATACTTTTTTATACCCGGTGTAAAAAATTGCAGTTTTTAATTATATTACCCGGAGATGTCTTTCCAGGTTGATCGCTTGACTTGCTATTCCAATTGCGGAGTATAAATTTCGTATATATATATATATATATATATATATATATATATTATATATATATATATATATATATGTTAATTTAGAATGCTTTTTTTGCCCGAAAATATGGGCATTATTGACGGACATTCTCACACAGTGAACATGGCGTTCTAGTGAGCATCAAGTCGCCTACTAGAATACCAGATATTGCAGCCGTGATCGCAATGGAGGGTGAAAGGAACAACGCATGGTGTAACTGGCTTTACGTGAACGTTGAAGAAAAATTGTACATGAGCAGCTGTCTACTACACCGTTTGTCATTGCTCCTGCGTCGCTTACAGCGACATGCTCGATCAATCAAAAACGTGTCATTTCCGAACGAGTGCATTGTTTGCGAACGTACTTGGCCATCGGTCGAGCAAACAAATGCGCATGGCAAGCGTATCCGCTCTTGTTTTTCTAACCCGACAGAGGGTAATGAATAGTTCACCATTTTACGTTAAATGCGCGCACGCATCCAGAAAGCCGCCTTAGTCTACTTTTATCTTTATTACAACAGGCGCGTATATTTAATATAAATTAGTATAAAGAAAAAAGGGGACCAACGTTAGCTGTGCTAAAAAATAATTGAGCAGTCTCTCTGGTATTTGAAATTTCTCACAATATCCTATCGCTCTTTCTCTCTCTCTTTCTTTTTTACAACTACTTTCAAACTCTCCATGCATCACCAGTTTTAAAGCACGATATCGGGTAATCTACGATGATTAACATCCCCGCCTTTTCTCTCTCTTTTAAGTCATTCCCTCGCAATACCATAGCTCTTGATTTGCTGACAATCCGAGTCATCCAACCCAGCGATTTTTCACCTTGGCACAGGGAAGCAAAAATATGCCCGCAGGTCTGCGCACAAGCGACGCAGGAGGGAGGGGGGCTAAGAACTGAAGGAAACTGGGCACTTCGACACATACTTAAAAAAAAAGCAGGCACTGCGCCGTACTCCCGACCGGGTTGCAGAAATAAGGTACCTTTTCTCATCTTCTAACCACACCACCATAGTTAAAAAGAAGAGGAGGGCACTCGACCAACCTTCTTTCCCTCCCCCCCCCTGATAAGGAAATCCGTGCGCGCCCGAGTATGCCGAGAGGCTTTCCTCACTAATTTAGAAGCAAAATCAAGATTTCAGGTGTTAACGCTGCACGAGGACGCCAAGGAGCAAACAGCTCAGAGCAAGTAATTAATTTTTTTTTTCTTCGTTTTCGTGTTTATAAACCATTATAAAAGATTACTGCATTACTGATTTCCAATGACGCCAAAGAAAGTATAGGGGATGCTATTAGAAGTATTGTATTACAATTATGAAGAAGAAAAGTGAACAAAAAGATAACTTGCCGAGTGCTGGGACTCAACCCGGTGCGACCTTTGAATAAAACGTCTCATGATTCACCACTGAGCTCAGAAAATGGTCATCCCTCCGTGCACAATTTACGGTATGTATTGCATCCAAACGTGAAAGCGCCGGCCAGCGTGGCCAGTCTATGCATTTCGGCGAGTGTAGAGCACTCTTTTTGCCTCTTGATGGCGCTCACTACGCAGCCACGTTTATATGCACGTGTATGCATAATGTGGACGGAGAGATGGCCGCCACCACAGCTCAGTGGTAGCACCACACGTGTTATTCGAAGGTTGCAGTTTCTCCCTTTCTTTTTGTTAGTTATCTTTCGGTTATTTCTTTTTTTCGTTAAAAAGGCGATCTATCTTTTCACTTTTCTTTCTTCACAATTACATTACAGTTACTTCTAATAACATCTTCCTGGCATAATTGTATCTTAGGTCTCCTTAATATTGCGTCTTACAAAGAAATGAGCCCCCAAATATACTTCTTTCCTTAATGGGTTAGTCCATTGGAGCACTAAACTAAATGGTGTAGATGAAACTGCGATACCCAAGAATTTTACTTGATTGCAATAGAATGCATCAAAAGGCATAAAGAAGCTGGAAGAAAATACCATTTCAGTTTTTAATGGTGTTTCAAGCACTTACTTTTCTCCCAAAATGATTACAATGTTTAATGTACGAGAACAATGAAAGTTCACTTTAATTTTTTGTAATGAATATTCATCTTGAGAGAAATGCAATGTTACCAGGTAGATTTGCTCAACTTGCCTATTACAAAAATCTTTGACAATAGCAATCTTCAGGTTGCCCGTCTTCCATAACTGAAGCTCATCGTCTTACTCTGGTGATTGCCCCGAATGAGACAATGACGGTTCTGTTCTGTTCTGTTTTAACTGTTTTGCTGTGGAGAGGTTGAGGAGCCTAGTGCCTCGCTACTCCATATCACAGAGTTCTGCAGCGAAAAATAAAATAATAATACAGAACAGTACCCAAAAATTAACAATACGGAAAAGGAAAAAAAAACCACATAATAGCACACTGAAACCAGTTCAAATAAACATGTCAATACACAGTTTTCTTCACGCAGTTCACACAGTCATAACTACTTAGACGCACAACCTTACTACTCTAATTGCCAGTATATACATTGACCACACTTTACATAATACCCATTTCTGGCTGTACAGTCATAGGCCGCTTGTCCAGGCCGGTCTCCACTAAAAAGTCTGTCAGGAAGATTATTGCCTTTTTCTGAAGATGCATCTCAGGCCATGGTCCAAGTAGTTTCTTCATTGTGAGGGGCCGTCTGTCCAGACTTGCTAATTTGTTCTTTAATTTTTTCTCTTTCTTTCGCGTATTTAATGCACTCCAAAAGAATATGGCGAACATTTTCTTCTGCATGACCACAATGGCATTCCGGTGAGTTGGATCGATGTATCTTGTGCAGGAAGCTGTTTGTGTATGCTACTTCCAATCTAAGTCCGTGGATCAATGTCTCTAGGTGTCGTGGAAGGTCTGTCGCTATGGAAAATTTCTGTGTGGATCAACTTCATAAAGTACCGTTTTCTTGATTTAGGGCTCTCAAACCACTTCGCCATCGAACAATGGTTAGCTCCTTGCGATATAAAATGTCGAATATCCGTCCCAGATATAGGGATTGTGCAATCCCGTCCTTCCTTCAATGCTTTCTTTCGCGAGACTATCAGCATCTTCATTTCCCTTTATTCCAATGTGGCTGGGTATCCATTGGAATACGATGTTGTGACCCTGCGATGAGGCATATTCCACAGTTTCTGCGATACATTGTGGTATTTCACCATTTCTGTAAGGTGATCTCACATTTCTGATTAGCTGAAGAGCAGGTTTGCTATCAGTGCATATCACCCAATTTCGTGGATTCTGGATTCTCGCAGATAAGGCTTAACTGCTTCAAGATAGCACCAATTCTGCTGTCGTCGAGGAAGATTTGTGCGATAATTTGTACATCTTCTTTCCTGAATTTCGGGTATAAAGACCACACAGGCTGACGCTTCTTCTGTGAATGATCCATCTGTATATATCTTCGGTTTTTTCATTATGCATTACATGAAGTTGATGAAGTACCAACTGTGCCGCTACTAGAGGTGCCATGGCTGCTTTCTTCTCTATGCCGTCTATTTCACGGATAACGTTGAGAAGTGGCAGCGTCCAAGGTGGTTCTGAAGGTTTCTATTGTTTAAATTCTGGTACTACTGCTTGAAATGATGATATAGTATCCTGTAGTCTCGTTGCCGTTCTTTGTGTTAGTGCACCAGATAAAAAATGACTTTCATGTTGCGTGAAAATTCGAAATAAATTTCGAGATGTTTCTTTAGTTCGCAGTACTGCCAAAGGTGGCTCTCGAGCCTCCGCATACACTAAAATCAACTGGAAGTTTGACCATGGTAAAACCCAGACATACCCTCAAGCTCCTTGCCAATAACAAGTGAAGTCTCCTTTCGGTGGAGGCTGGGAGTCCGTGCAGCAGGGGCAGTGAGTAAGTTACAATGGGGCGTATCCAGGCAACATGTAGGGCTAATAACGACTCTGTAGTACCACCCCATTTGGCCCCGCAGAGATGCCGGAGGATTCGAATGGCCTGATTCACTTTTTGTTCCAGGGACTGGACATGAGGCGACATGTTAGTCTCCGGTCTAAAATTACTCCCAAGAATTTACGAGTTTTTAACCATTTTAATAGGCTGATTTTGCAGAATAATCTGGAAATTTCCAGGTCTTTTTAATGTAAACGGAAGTATGGCTGTTTGCCCAGACTCAGTGCCATACCTCTTTTTTTTTAGAAAATGGTCTACATTATCCAATCCTTCTTGTAGAGTTTGTTGTATATCCAAAAACGATGGACCAGACGTCCATATACTTATATCATCAACATATACTGAACATCTGATGTTGGGTGGAAGATTATACGGGAGCTGCGCCATGACTGCATTAAAGAGAGTAGGGCTTTAAAAGAGAGTACGCTGCCCTGTGGCACTCCTTGGTTGACGACATGTTCTGGCGTTGGGCCCTCCTGCGTAACTACAAAATTTTCCGGTGCTTCAGGAAGTCAGCGATCCAACGCAGTATCTTGCCCTTGAATCCCTGTAACGCCAGGCCTTCCAGAACGCGAACGTGACTCACTGTGTCGTATGCTCGGTGGACATCAAGGAATACAGCGACAGTGATGTTTCCTTGCGTTCGTTGGTTTTCCACATCTGTGACCAAATCCAGAATGCAGTCCATTGTGCATCTACCTCTTCTGAAACCGGCTATGCTCTCTGGTAGTAGTTTTTTCATGTCTTGCCACCATAAATTCGTTCATTGATCATTTTTTCCATCACTTTTGAAAAACAACTTGTCAAACTAACCGGCCTGAACGAATCCAACTGCATAGGGCTCTTCCCTGGCTTTAGCAACGGTACTACTTTTAAAATCTTCCAACTTTCCGGAACTTTTTCTTCTTGCCAAATTTTATTATAGATGTCCAAACAGGTGTAATTTTCCTTTTTTGCACAAATTAGCAAGAGCAGCGTATGTAACTCCATCTGTTCCTGGTGAACTTGTTCGTTTTACTGAAGACAACACATATTGGAGCTCCTCTGGTGTGAAGCTGTCATCCAGATCTGATGAACTGATCGCAGAGGACTTTGTTACAACCGCCGAAGCCTGATTCTGCTGAGGATTTATATTCGCTCGTTTGGGCGGTCTCTCCATTTCTCAGTATAAGATCGCAAAATTCTTCAGCAATCACACGTTCGCTAACTCCTCGAGACAGCGCTAGAGCCTGTAGTGGTCTCGAGTGGCCTACTGGCAGTCGGAGGGCGCGTACCATGTTCCACAGTTGAGTCGCCGAGGTAAATCGGGAAAGTGAGGCACATAAATCTTGCCACCTTTAGGTTGAAAGCTTCTGCAGTTGGTTACGCATTGTAGTGTGTACTTTCTGTGCAACCTTGAAATCTTCTAAATTACCTGACCTGCGATATCTTCTTTCAGATCGGCGTCGTATTGCCCGAAGCCTCTCATACTCAGCGTCAACACCCGAATACCCATCTGGAATGGGTACTGTACGAGTTGCTTTTGTTAGAAAATTTTTTATCTTCGATGCATACGTTTCTGCGTCAGAACAGGGTTCAAGATTTTGTCTCTGTAGTTCTCGAAAGATTGCCCAGTTTGTAATTCTTGTTGTGCGGTTATTTCTTGTTTTCTTCAACTTTGGGTGATATATGAATACTGGGAAGTGGTCACTTCCTCTTGTGTCAGCGTCTGCAGTCCAGTCTGCTCCAGCCGCTAATTCAGAGGAGCACACAGTAATGTCTAGTACGCTGCAGTAGTTATGCCCCCGTAGAAACGTTGGAGAACCATCATTTAGTATAGTGTAACCATAATCTTCGCATATTTTTACTATAGCAGATCCCCTTACACTACAACGCTCACTACCCCACAATTCATGGTGCGCATTAAAATCACCACATATAATTATGGGATCATGGTCAGATCTACACACTGCATCCAACTCTGCGTATGAAACGTTTGCTTGAGGGTGCACGTAAACACTAACTGCAGTTACAGTAACGTTACCAAACTTCACTTTGCATCTAATAAATTCCGGCGCATCTGTTTTTGCAGTAGCCACAAGTGTCGACGGAATATCGCGTCTCACACACAACATCACTCTGCTTTTTGCAGCAGGACGGTCTGCTTGGTACACCACATAATTGGACAAGCGAAAGTTAGTGGATACTCTTGTTTCGGAAATACACAAAATCGGAAACCCGTGCTGAGCGACGAATTTCCGAAAATCTCCACTCTTATTCTGCAAACCGTTGCAGTTCCACTGGAATATTGCACTTCTTTTGTACCAGTTAGATAGTCCGGTAGCCATGATTACGACAAGAGAAGATGCTCAACATCTAGCAGCAATTTCACTTCTGGTAAAGAACCTGCTTGTGGCAGGGATCGTAGAATTGCTTTTAGAGCCGCAAAGATTATTGGCAAAATGACTTGCTCGCTTCCGGCTGTGTCCGCCGAGATCGCATTTCTCGAAGAAGTTTTGCTCAGCAAGCTGCTGTGACCCTTCCCTTGGTAGTCAGTGGCTCCTTGGCTGTCTGGCCTGGTAGAAAGTTCCACTTCAGCATGTTCCTGGGCCCGGACTTCTTTTCCAACGCGATGTTTTGGTGCTGAGCGCTTCAATACTTCCGAGTAAGAGTCGTGGCGCCACTGTTTTGCACTTCTTTGTGCCGCAGGAACATCTTCGACTATATCCGCATTGGGTGCTGGACCTTTTTCTATCTTATGGTACCCTTTTACAATTCTCTCTCTTTGTGCCGCTGATGCCAAACGGTTTCGAGAGCAGCCTGAGAACGACGCCGGATGTGGTCCAGCACAGTTTGCACACTTAGGTTGACGCTTCGAGGTGCATTCTTTGTAATCATGTGCGCCCGCACATACCTTGCATCTCTTGGTTCCCTTGCAAGTCTTAGCCTTATGCCCATATCTCTGGCAGTTGTAACACCTTACCGCCGGCTCAATGTATTCCTCGACAGTGTGAACCGTAAAGCCGAGAGCAACTCTTTTGGCAATGGCATGTCATGTCTAAACTGGAGTATTAATTACGTATGGGCTGCATTGTGGCACTTCCATCTTCATTTCTTACCCATCTCTTTTGTCGTGTGACCGAGATTACTCCAGCATCTTTAAGATAATCCAGTAGGTCATAATCACTGTATTCGAGTGGAACATCTCTTATCTTTGCTAGGGTCTTCATGTAAGACTGATGTATCATCACTTGTACAGGCAATCCAGCCAGACTCTTGATCAGCAGTAACTTGTTTGCCGAGTACAAAGACCGTACTCCAACACAAAAACTTCCGTCTCTGTTGATTCTTGATGATGTCACTTTCTCATTGATAGCAGAGATTATCTCAGACGCTAGGCGATTGGGATTCACCTTCCAGAAGGAGTCCTCGGCAGCGATTGGTCTGAATACCACCGGTATCCCCGTAGCTCTGTTCTTGTGATGGGTGACCACCGTGTAAGCTCCCTCGTCTTCCTTGGGTGCTTCTGTATCCATCTGTGTCATGTCATTAAGGGAGTACGTCGATGTAGCGTCATCGTTGTCAACCTCTTCCTCCTCTGTACGCCTCTTCTTGCACTGCGAGGCCTCGCTGCTCTCTGTAGGGGACGTCGATATTGTTGCTGAGCCTGCAGCAACTTGAAGTCGAGCGGGATGGATAAGTGGTGCTCCTCTTGGCGCTAGCGGCATCTCGTTGTCCCCCATACCCGGGCTTTGCCAGGTATGAGGCACGGGCCCGCTAAGGGGCAACTCTGATCGCGATGCGTAGTGAAACTCCGACTCACCGATGTTTAGCTGCCACTCTGGAGACAGTCCACCCACCGCACACACTGTAAAAAGATCCTGAACTCAATATAATAACTGAATCAAGAGAGCGAAATGAAGCTACGGGCTTCTTCCATTCACTTCTGAGACAATGACGGTGTGGCTTTCTAAACGCGTAGGGGCTTATTAAACGTGCAACACGAGTCCTCACGTTTTCATGTCTAACATCCACGATGCCTTAACTTGGCTGACGAGAGTCTACAACAATTAAAAAAAAGGTTTATTACCACAGAACGCTATATATAAGACTCTACATGGTTTTAGTATCCCTAAAAGTCATTTATTCAGGTAGAACGTCGCCAATTATTGCTTTATCACTAACAACGCGAAATTTGCTCAATCAGATTAATTTATAGTTTTGTAAGCTTTTTAACTAAGCCTAGCATTGTGCGCAGGCAGATAAATGCTTGCTTGTGGGTATTATCGGCTGTCACAAGGTACAATCACAGCCAATTGCTATATAATATTAGATTGACTATTACTGCTTTCTCTCTTCGAAAAACAAGTGTATTGTGGCACTTTCTACAATTTTGCTGTGAAGGAACGCCAACGGGCACAATATAAATGCCGGCAGCTGCAGGCACAACACGGCGAATTAAATATTACTGATTAAAAAAAAATATCGTCCGAGTATTGAGACAGGCGGCTCTAATGAAGCCCACATTTCTATTTGTACGCAGTTAACATCGCAATTGTGTAGCAGTCCTGTTGCTCGGCTGCTGACTCGCAAGTCGCTGGTCCTAGAACGACGCTTTTGTTATCTTTTAACCACCATTTTTGAAGGTCACAGTATACACCTCCGTTTTACCAAAGCAGACAGAAAGTGACGGCCAGGTCCCAGAAGCCGACATTCATCAGATACTACCTCCATTAAATTGAGTTTTAAGGACGGCACCATTACTGCATTCCTAGAAAGCCACCATACAAGTATACACGCTGCGTCAGGCCCTCGCACCAGGATGATCATTTGCTTAGTCGTGATATGCAGCTAAACACTCAGACACGCGTGGTGAATTTTGTGACGTGATTTAACACGTCACGGCCCTTTGTACGCGCATGTGTGAGTTTTATCTTTCAGCAGTGGTTAAGATGGTCTACTGTTGATCCGATGGTCACGGGTTCGAACCTGGCCGTGGCGGTCGCATTTTGGTGGAGACAGAATGGTTGAGGCCCGTGTCCTGTGCGGTTTCAGTTCACGTAAAAAAACCAGGGTGGTTGAAATTTACGGAGCCCTCCACTACAGTATCTCCCATAATTTATCGTGGTTTCGGAACGTGAAATATTATTATTATTATTATTATTATTATTATTATTATTATTATTATTATTATTATTTCACGTTTTTCTAAAAGGAGTGGAAACTTAAGCGCTTGTTTTTATTTGTTAGACACAATAATAATGAGAACTATGACAACGATTCCGAGGAATGGTCCTGAAACCAATGTCTGGTAGTTCTGATTAATATTGTTTCATTTTTTTTCAGGTATTATCTGCGACTTCATAAAAAACAAATAAGTAAAGACTGAGCACCGCCTTATTGAACCCAACTAGAGCACACGAATTGAGAATCGGGAGAAGTTAATAAACAAGTATAGGCTGCTCCCAGAGCAACCTACACGCTGCTTGCTGCTCGCGAGCAAAGAGAACGAAGAAAAGCAGAGATAGACAGGCGCAGACAGCGGGAAGCGGGAACGGCCGGCAACGCAGAGAGCTTGGATATACTGCCCACGCTCCGTCGAAGAAGGCCGCTGTGGTCAGGCGGGGCACGGCACAAGTAAAGAAAAAGACACTGGAGAACGAGGGAGGATGCGTGTGCACATAAAAGCGTCGAAGAAACAGAGGGGGGCGGGGGAACGCTGGTAGAGCGCGTCGGCAACAAATAGCCCAGTGCTGGAAATGTGCAGCAACAGCGAGCGAGAGCCGGCCACCGAGGAGCGCGGCCGTATTTGATCGAGCCCAGAGGAGCGCCGAGTCCCGCTAAGGCTTCTTCCAGCGCTCATGTTTTCCGCGACGACGGCGGACAGCTCGGCGGCAGATTCTTTGAGCGAAATGACACTCTCCTTTTCCTCCTCCTTGTTTGCGCGATGGCGAGCAGCGAACAAGACGAAAACGGCGCGAGGCTTTCGCTCACCGCGCTCTGCTTCTTCGAAGAATTGTGAAAAGAACGGATGGCTGCAAAAGTGAAGGCAATAACAGAAGCAAACTGTCTCAAATACCACCGCCGCCGTGCACTTTGGCTGCGACGAACAGCAGGAGCCCGCAGCCGCACATCAGGCACGCCTTGGAGCCCGGCAAATAGCAAACATCGCAAGACCGGCCTTTTCTATAGCGTTCTTCCTCTAAGTTCACGGCTCTTGTGCGGCGACCAAAGTGCGTTCAGGGCGAGCACGGGTGCAGCCGCTCGTTGCCCTCGCTCGCCTTGCCCCGCGGATATGCATCGGCTGTGGAAACTGTGCCGGTCGCCTCGTTGCTGCTCGTGGCATTAAGAAGCCTTCTATACGCGAACTGCAGAGGAGCCTGCGTGCGCACGCGGCTCCCTGCTGCTGAGTGATTGCTGCACACTGAGAGGCGCTGCCATGCGCCATTTCATGCGCATGCAAGATTGTTTTTCAGCGCTGCAGAGATGGCCCTCGACGCTTCCGAACCTGCGCCGTCGGTCTTTTCAGCCAGCGGCCACTGTTAATCCCCGAGGGAAGCAGGACTCCGCCCCAAAATGATAATGCGCGTGCGCATATCTCGGCTTCACGATGTTTATTCTTCGGTGGCAGTACACACATGCCCGAAGAATGGTTTGTGCGCGAGTGCCCTTCGATTTTTCGCCTTGATGGCCCTACGTGCATGCTCATGTCGATTATCGGCACGGCAGCCACTCACTGAGGGCGCCTGTATACACGTACGAAGACCCGGCAGAATCGATTAATGATGGAAAATTTCTTCCCGATGAAAACCTGCAAATATCCAACCGAAACGCTGGCTCATACTTTTGCGCAGTTTCAGAAACAAGGTTTTTTGTTGTTGTTCGTCAAAAACACCAAGACGCACTCAAAGTTAAAATAGACGTGGGGCGAAGAGAGGATTATTCCGCTGTCATAGTAATTGGAAGCAGCCTCACGCATTGTTATTATTGTTTTTAAATATGCACTGCTCATAACGCCTTGTATAAACATCGGAAGAGAACCATAAGCTGGACGTGGAGTGTACTTTTTTTTTTGCTGCACACAGAACAAACAACTCATCCGAGATGCTCCCAATTGGCTAAGCACCAAAAAAAGTGCAACTCGTCTTTTTTTTTTGCGGAAAGTGGTGAGTAAATGGAACAATTATTCCTGGAGTCAATGAAGCGCCACATTGATCGGTAAGTAAATGGAAAATCTGCATTTGAGAATAGCCTTGTGTACTTCCTTGTTTTGAGTCATCAAACCTCGTCCTCACAAAGATATTGCAGTGAAAATTTTCTTGAAGTCGCGGCTGAACTCTACGGCTGAACAGAAGCAATGTCTCGTGCACAATTTACGTGCTTTGTAGCACTCCGCGGTTCATACACAGCCTGATATTTTACTAAAAAATTTGCATGCCTCAGAAATCACTAAAGAGTGACATCATGTTCAAACTCTTAATTTCGATATGTCACCTAAACAGACTACAAAGCCACCAGGGGATTGCTTTTCGGCAACAAATGTTCTCGCGCACAATCGATATACACTGCTCCGAAGCACGGTAGCTAATGTTCTTTTTTTCTCTTTGAATTTCGTATAATGTGTGCGAATAACTGTTTCGGAAAAGGAAGTTAACGGTGGCCAAGCTATGAACAATAAGAAACATTTACTACCAGCCTATCGCATAAGGTTTAGGTTTACGAACACATGAAAGAATCCCATTTGGCCAAAATTAATCTAGGGCCCCTCCTTACCCCCTATTATGGTTTTGGTGTTGCGTGCCACATAATCGTAGCTTCGTTTTGATACAGGAAACACCACAATTATAATATTTGTAACCATCTACTACAAACACTTATTGAAGATACAAACAGTGTTCGGCTATCTCCATTCTTCTGCCACCAACCAACATTTTTATGATGAAGTTGGGGATAGCTAAGAAAAAATAAATTAAACGAACAGCTTTATAAAAGTTCGTTGTGGCGCCATATCTGAGGCAACACCTCGAATTTTTGAGTACGAGATTTGCACTGATCGTTTACGATCTCGAATCAGCTTGTAGAAAGGTGAAAACTCATTCATTTAGAAGAAGCTACTGCTAAATTTTGGTAAGGGGTGTAAATATAAGGCCTCGTTTTTTTGTTAGACGTGATATTAGGGAGTTCTGTTAGTTCTCATTATTATTGTGACTGCTAAATACAATGTTTACCAGTAGGTTTTGTAAAGCGAACACAGCTTAGATCGGCAGTAGGTATGTTGCAGTCAAGAAAAAAAAAAGAAACAGTCAAAGAAAGGCATGCACGGCAGTGCGCTGAAGCGTCATCGAAAGCGAGAGCCCATCTAATCATTACAAGAGGGCAGGAAATACAGGGAGGGGTGGTAACATGAAATGAGTGTTCGGCTCCAAACGAGGTCAAGAGAAGGGAGTCATATCATCATGATTCTGCATTTCGCTCCGTCACGTCATCTTATATAGCGTTGCCGATATGCTTTTGAAAAATAACACTGAAGTACTTGGCAGGCCCTTCCGCTGTGGTCTAGTGGCTAAGGTACTCGGCTGCTGAACCACAGGTCGCGGGATTGAATCCCGGCTGCGGCGGCTGCATTTCAGATGGAGGCTGAAATGTAGGCCCATGTGCTCAGACTTGGGTGCACGTTAAAGAGCCCCCGGTTGTCGAAATTTCTAGAGTCCTCCACTACGGCGTCTCTCATAATCATATGGTGGTTTTGGGACGTTGAACCCCACATGTCAATCAAGTACTTGGCTGAGTTTCTGGCAGATATATCCATAAATGCGGCGAAAGCGATGCATCGAATGCAGGTGCGGAAAACCGTGTAACTGTTGCTGCTGCTGAGAGAGATGTATAGGTTGAGGCGTCTGCGATAGTGTGACAATGGACATCATTTTGAAAGTGCTTTTCTCATCATGATCCTTTGTGTAACATCGAAGTCGTTCTCATGGTGAAATTGTCCTTAGGCCACTGACCTTTCTTCTAAAGCTTCGCTCTCACCGAAAAAGAGCGTAGCCCGAAAAATTCCGCCAGTGAAGATCGCACACCTATTCCTTAATAAACATCGAATCGGAAACTGCAGCACTAAATGCTGTGCGGCGTTTCATGCTTCTATAGCGTGTTAAAAGAACACTCATAGAGATGGTGTCACGCATGTCATTCAGGGACGTGCAATACTTCGTCCTTTCTAATCCGCTATGCATGAATCGTAAATGACAGCCCCGACCATCACTGTAACACCGGCGCCAGTGCAAACGAGGCGTGTCTCATTTCGTGAGTGACCCGGTTTTCTACTCAGCTATGTTCGCCCGCGTTTAAACTGACGCCGCCACACTGAACATCGTGAACGGGCTATCCTACGTACGTCAGCTGTATCCTTTCCCTTAACGTGCGACTGCCTCTCGCGAATGTCTATCATTATCACTGCATGACAGGAACTGGTGCCGCTCGGAATGCCCAAGAGCCCACCGACACGTGGTCCAACTCAAAACTGACACGAACGCAGCCGCACAGGCCACCGACATCAACCGCAATTGATGGACCCCGCATCCTCGTGACCTGAAGAAGACATGACCTGCCAAGCTTGTAAATGCAGCTCCTCTCGTTTGGCGTTGCACTTTCTGTACATCTCCCCCACATTCTAGCCTCCCTGCAACACCCACCGCATCACGATAAATAGCTCTGAGTGTGCGAACCGGGAGCACGGGTGTAAGGCAGACTCTCAAGGGCGCTCTTCACTTTAGCGCTTCCCCAGAACTCCCTTACTCCTGCGAGGCCTACGTGAGCAGCACTTGCACTCGGCAGAAGTGCCGCTCACGTTACATCAACAGTTCTTCATGTCTCGCCTTTTCTCCCACATTACCGAAGTGAACCACAAAGACAATGTACTTCTACCCCACCCTGTCCTTCCATTAATTTTATTTCTGTCTGCATGACCTTGAGTAGTTGTCACGGCTCAGCGACAGAAGCGTTACAACAGTCCAATAGTCAAGACGTGCGGTAACTGGGCAGCTACCGTCTATATACCACATCAACTATGTGTAAACCTATACTCTATCATGATATATATGGATAGCCTTTATGTTACTAAAAAGGAGTTCATTAGCGAGCGCCGCGATGAAAAGCCACACTACATTTATGTAGTAAATAGTATAGGCACCAAACATACATTACACAGCTATAGCTAGGCGTCGCTTACAGTTAGCTTTGCTCTCGTCTTACGTCCTTAAACAGAGGTTACGGCTGCGTCAGTTTCAATTGTTTGTGATAAGCGACCTCCCAGTGAAATGATCAAAGTGACGTCAGCGAAGCAGTAAAATACATAAACGATAGGAACGGAAGCAGACGCACTGTGCCTCTGAATTTATTGGTTAGTTGTTTTTCTGCAGGGTTTAACGTCACAAAGCCACCCTGTGATTATGAGAGACGCCGTAGTGAAGGGCTCCGGAAATTTTGACCACCTGGGGTTCTTTAAGGTGCACCCAGATCTGAGCACACGGGCTCAAAGCACTTTCGCCTCCATCCAAAATGCAGCCGCCACAGCCGGGATTTGATCTCGCGACCTGCGGGTTAGCAGCCGAGTGCCTTAGCCACTAGACCACCGCGGCGGGGCTTATTCGTTAGTTGAACCATATCTGTCTTTCGGTGCCGACGCACCGCCGCAGTGGTCTGAAACATGTCTTTCGTGGCCGACGCACCGCCGCGATGGTCTAGTGGTTAAAGTACCAGACGGCTGACCTGCAGGTAGCGGAATGGAATCCCGGCTGCGGAGACTGCATTTTCGATGGAGGCGAAAATGCTGTAGGTCCATGTGCTCAGATTTGGGTGCACGTTACAAAACCCTAGGTGGTAGAAACTTCTGGAGACCTCCCCTATGGCGTTTCTCATAATAATGTGGTGGTTTTGTCATGTTAAACGCCACATATCAATCAAATCAATCCGTGGCCAGTGCAAGCATCGTGTAGCCCATCCAAAGGGCCACTAACCAAAAAAACCTCCTCCTGCATGACTATATATATATATATATATATATATATATATATATATATATATATATATATATATATATAATCGAACGCGTAATTCGAAGGTCGTAGGTTCGATTCCTGCTCACAGTTGGTAATTTTTTCATCCACTTTTCTTTCTTCTTATTTTACATTCCATTGGTTTTAATAACTTCCCCTGTACATTCCTTGGCATTACTGTCTGTTATATCTCATTAATATTGTGTTAAAACACGGGAAAACGAGCCCTTAGGTATACACTTCTTTTCCTTATTTTATATATATATATATATATATATATATATATATATGTTTGATTACGTTAGCGAGTGATTAATCTGAAAAGAATGCAATAGAACTACATGGGTACGTGCGCTGTCGAGGGTGAGAGTTAAAAAAAACGCACAACGCGATTGATCACACCTCTATAGGTAAGATGAAAGTGAACCGTGTCATGCTATAGCAGTATAGTTGACTGTTTATTGTACACTGATCTATGACAGTTTGCACGATGTGTAGTGGTGTTTGGCACCTATAGCACTGCTTGACGCGATTGCACCGACGTTGACGTTTATAGAGGCGCAAGTGCATCCCAATGGCTAACACCAAAAATCATTATTTAACCCATGTGGTAGCTTCAGTAGTTAACTTACACTTGGGCACGTCATATTGTGAATCCCACACAAAGATGGCATCAGCAAGCACATATAGAACACTGGGGCTCGCTATGTACTCATTCCAAGCGTGTTAATTGACGGAGAAACATGAAAGTGCGCTCTCCCCGGTAATAAAGTAACCTAGACCTGTGCTCATGCATATATACTATACAGTACTTCAGCCTGCCAAAGGCAGAATTCATTATCTGAGTCGTGAACACGGGAAGACGTTTCCGCCCCGTTGGAGCGTTTCTAGCGGGCCTGAAAACTTCGGTTTCGTTAGATGGTTGCTATGAGCGTCCCCATTATAACGCGGCGATGACATGTGTGCCACCAAGCTCGACAAAAAAATGTTTTTAATTTTTTATTTTTAATTACCCTAATGCCTCGCCTACTTTGAATAAATATATCTTACTATAAAAACTTTAATTCTGTCAGAAACGAGCGCTGACGAAAATGCGCACCTCCTCGTTTTACCGACTTCAACAATACCAGGCACCGTTCGGACGCGACTAAAGCTGGTGCAACAAATAAAACGCCAGGCCTGCGCGGTATACGCGCAGCACAGTCACAGAGAAAGCTAGAAGAGCGGCCTTTCAGAGCCTTTTCAAAACACTGATTGGGTAACTACTTCAAGTACACTTGCTTGGTACCCACTAGGGCATTAATAATAAACTTTTGGGTAGTAAGCCGGCGTTCGGTATGCTATTCTTCGTCATTCTTCTGAGAAGCGTGGTATCCGCTAAACACTCGCAAGGAACTTTGTGCCAATTGTTTATGCAGTGGCTGACGATGATCACGAATAATGGTTGAAGTAGGTATGCACCACAGTTTACAGGGGAACAAAAGCAAGCTTTTGTGATGGTTTGGAGCATTGGATGGTTCACTCGTTATGCTATTTGCATTGTGGAACGACTGGTTGTTCTTTCGCTGTTGTAAAATGCTTTATAAGTCGTATTAACACGATTGATTTCCCGACATCAAGCGTGCCTAAGGCAAGTTTGACAAGTTACAAGCACCAGCGTAACTCAGTAGTAGAATATTAGGCTGGCACCCAGCGGACCCGGGTTCAAGGCCCAATGTGTCATTGGTGCGAGGTTTTTTTTTCTATTTTCGTGCGATGTGGTTACGGACACCGGCGGCGGCGGCAGCGGCGGACAACAACGACTGCGCGTAACCCGAAAAGTGATCTCATAACAGCTTTCGCTGTAAAACAAGCAACAAAAGACGCCGAGCGTGCCTCTCCCCTTGAAAGCACCGCCGCCACGCGGACCAACCTCCTCGAATCTAACGCCAGTGAACTCTAGAAACATCTCGAGAGAAAGGGGCGTGGTGCTGCAGAGTTGCATCACGTTACAAGAGAGGTCCCGCCATTTCTCCAGCTTCGGCTGTGCGGATCGCTGACGAAACTTTGAGAACCCAGGGCGAGCGTACATAAGCAGTCGGCGGAGGAATGCGAAACAGGGCATGAAGTGCGTTCTCCACCAGCGGATGAAGCCTTTCCTCAGTGACAAAGGAAGAGTTCAAGTGTGGTTTTCTGCCAGTGGACGAAGACGTGACGTGCTGTAGCAGTGCGTAACTGGCCGATGTGTTTCCGGCGAAGTTTTTTTATTGAAGTGAGGTTAGTTCACGACGCGAGAGTATTCTGGAAGAGAAACCTCCGATGCATCGGTACGATGACCAGCATTGGACCTTGAGTGAGTGTTTCCCTGAAGGGAAGAATTCAAGCGTTGTTCCAAGAACTTTGGACTGAATACGTTGGACAAACATTCTAGTCTGCGCTTTTCTGGTGTATATAATTCGGGGGGGGGGGGGGTGATACGTTATTTCTTGCAATTAGTCCACCGATTTCCTGCCTATTAACGCAACTAGTGACAAATTCACAGCCCTTTTCTCTGCCCCTTACGGTAAGTTCTCCGGATTTTTTACCAGAATTTATTTTTGCCCTTTCTAGTTTTCTTTCTTCAACGAATACATTAATCTTTCTTTAGATATTTCTATCTAGGGCATGTTTTGTTTTCCATTGTTGTCTCTAAAATTCAAGGCTTCATGTAGGCTAGTTCCCAAACTTACGCCTGGTTGGTTGGATATCTCCCCATTCAATCAGAACAGGCTTGATAGTTTCCTCATCTTCCTCACAGCATGAAAATTGTTTTTCTTCATCACTAAACTTTGCTTTATAATTAATCGTCCTAAAGCAATTGAATCTCGCTTCAAACAGTGAAACACTTGCCCTTGAATTATCATAAAATGCCTCTCTCCTCACTTCGTTTTGCCTTTTCGCTAGTTGCTCAGAGTACGCTTTTTCTTAACACGAAAGTGTGCTATGCCGGAGTCCACCACGGCTCTGCTGACGTATTTCCTTCATCAATATGACGCAGTAAAATATATACTAAGAGATTGTAACGGATCATCGAATAAGGGACCTCTTACTTTGCAGCGCGCGACACAAGCCACTACGCCACGGAGTGTACTTTACCAAGCATTCTAACGACAAGCCACTTATATACACCATATACCATTGGCGGCCCTCGGAGCCTCTAAACTTCACCACGTTTTCGCCATTAGTAGCAACATAGCACAATGACCTCGTGTTTTTTTGTTTTTTTTTTGAGCACGCGTCTTCACGGGGCATGGTCTCTCGCACTGCACGCGGGCTTATCAGATCGAACTCGTGAATCAAGGAAGCACGAAGGTCACTTCGCTCACTGCCGTGGCCGCTTTTATGAAAGGAGCACGCTGCTTAGTTACGAATAAATAAGAACTGTCATAATTGTTCGCACTCGTCCTGTGTATACTTGTGCGTTCTTTTCGTGCATCTTTTTTTCTGTTTCAGCAGCGTACGTTAAGTGACGAGCTGAGACAGTTGTTTTTTCACGCTTGTGCTATGTATGCTCATTGCGGGCTTGCTTCCTACATGAGGTGCACGCTGTAACTTTCGAGCTGCTCGACGTTCTGCGCATGAAAATTGCCATTTGTTGCTGTCGCATTCATTCCTTTACCCTTCTGGCGAAACAAAGCAAAATGAATGCTTAACTACCTTGGCGAAGACACGTTTCACTTTCGTGTTCCACCAATTCCTAAAAACCAGGATCAGCCATGTTATTTTCGTTTTTTTTTATTTTTACGAGCACTAATATCCTGTAAATTCTCTTCGTCTCTGCTTTTAGCTTAACGCTCTTTGTTCACGTATGTTCACAGCCATATCGCTCACAACTGGTGAGCTACCTAGTTTTTCTCCACTGCGTGTCAACGCTTTTCCGCTGAAACAACTGAAGTGCTAAATGTCGGTGCTCGTTATTACCATGATGCAGCCCTTCACTTCACCGCTCCCACACTGCGGAATCACCACACCAACCAAGATTATTGTGAAAGGGAGAAGGTATGAAAAAAATAAGATGCACCGTGGATCCCCATGCATATGCTTCGAATAGCGTAGTGCGGAGAGAACCTGGCACAAATTGTTGCGAACCGAAAGATCGCACATTTCACTCCTAGGTCATCTAATTCAACGAAACTTTTCCTTCTGTTTATGTATAATCGATTCGTGTGCTTTTTAATGACAGCACATTCGTGACGTAAAGATGTCAGTGAAGTTTTAGCAGACTTCGGTATTAACCATTTTCATCTCAAAAGTTTTATATACCCCACCATCCGATGCACCAATATGTTCACACGCATCAAAAACTGCCATGTGTTTTCCGAAAATACCCCAGTGTTGTTGTTGCTGTTGCTTAATGATCCTATAATCCCATGAGAAGAGGCCACTGGAGGATCAAAGGTTTAATAAATCTCAAATCAATGACTATAGAATGTAAACAAAAAGAAACAGAACGTATAAACTATGAAAAGAAAAATAGCAGAAAAAATTGCATGATGCAGACATATGCCACACATATACAAATAGTGAGAGTGTCATTTATTGACAAGTCACTAATGCCGAGCAGTATTATATAATAGAACTTACGCATGGTGATATTTTCATTTCATTACAGCTGTCACAAAATAAAAGTTGTGAGTGTACAGCTTCAATTGCGAAGTTATTTCTCGCTTCATCGTCATCAAGACATTTCCGGCCGAAGTTCCTCGGCAGAAGTTCTTCCACGAGACTCAAATCGCGCCACAGATCTACACGGTTCTAGTCGGAGGAGGCGCTCGCGTTTTGTCGTCCTCTTCTCTCACTTACTCTCTTCCGATTTAAGTACGCGAATTACTACGCGCGGTGCCGGAAAATCACTAAAGGTAGCTGCGACGCGGACCCATATACATCCAACCGCGAGGTCATATATTCTCCTTTGTGTTCGTCCAGCAACTTACACCGGGTTGTTCCAGAAAGCCCATCAATGGGAATTTTATGAGGGCTGTAAATTTGCCTCGTGCGACGTGACGACGGATCCCCGCAGAACACGACGCCTGCTTCGGCTTTTCGGGTGTGCCTACGCGGAAAATTCGAATAGAGACTACGTGACCTTGGCTTCGTTCGAGATGCGTGCTACTATAAATGAGCCCGCCGAAGGCTGGCACGGCTTCGCGAAATAAAAACGAAAGGTTAGGGCAAACTAAAACATCTTTTACGATGCAAAAAAAACTAAAACTTGAAAGCACACGTGGGTATACACTAATTAGGTTACGTAAGAGAAAAGTTGAAAACGCGTGCACCCATGCAAACCACGAGGTTATGGTCGACAGAAGAAGGACTCCCCCGCAAGTGTTTTTGCTTTACTGATGTTTTTAACGGGTATTGTTACAGCACTGTGGATTAATTTGATGATACAACTCTGAACAACAATTCACAATACACATCACAATCCAAACTCCTTGAAGTGAGTTACACAGTAAAGGACGTGGCAGTGAAAGACTCCAGATAATTTTGATTATATAAAACAAACGCAATAAAAACACAGAAAAAATGAAAGACTACGTGAGTGACTCTGCACAGCGTCCATCAAAAGACTGCACCCGCGACCAAAAATAGAACCCCCGGTTTTGTGCTCATCGGTGCAAGATCAGTCACTGAACCACCGTGGTGGGTCTCAGTAAAACGTAGGGCGAACGCTGCTTTGATTTGGGAAATAATGAATGCCCGACGTGGTACAATCCGCAGAAATCGGGTACTGAGGTGAGCAGGCATTTAAGCTGGAATTAGAAAACTATGAATGTTTGCGTATATTTTATGAGTGTTTGTTCTTCCTAACGGACGGCTCTGTGCAAATATCATAGGAGCTGTAAAATGAATGATGATAAATTGCTCAGATGGTCTAAAACACTCGTATATTTTAAACATGAAGTCTATTTAGGGGATATGGTAGGGTTGATTAACAAAAAAAATAGATTTTTTTATTTGATGGATAAAAACAAATAATGGCTCCGAGGAGAAAAAGAATGCATTGAAGAGTGCGTCCAAGTGTTCGAAGCTCTTTAAAAATGGCACTGCCCACCACAATTCACAATGAATGAGTGAGCCCATCGCATAATTGTTGCTCCATGTATGCATATTTTATATTACTGTGGCTACATTGGTTGAATATATTCACTTCCTACCATTTTATTGCCATTCAATGCAAATTTGACCATCAAAATTCTTATTAGCGTAAAAATTGTTGTACTTTGAAAGCACGTTTTGCGTGTGTTTTTAAACATATTTTTTATAAGGCCTTTGAAAGTTTTCCAAACTTAATGTACCTTTTCAGAAAAACTATCCCACTGATCTCGTTCAAGTTTTTATCTGATTACACCTAAATTCCTTTCAAATAGTCTGAATTAAAAAATTTTAATAATCTTTAAGATGTGATTAAAAAAATACATAATTAGAAAGACTCCTTCATGGCATGTGACAAGTGAGTGCAATATTTTTTTATGCGAGCAAAATCTTCTTTATATAGTTTCAGATTAATACCCATGTCGTGTTGAATAGGCGTGCCGAATTTCAAGGCCATACTGTTTTTCGCTTCAGAAATGCATATTTGTTTTGTGCAACGGTGTGAAATTCGGTACTCAACTAGAAGCAAGTAATAAAAGCTACGGGGTCGAAATTTCATACACTGAAGGCCACAAGCCCTCTGATGAAAATTTCACAAGTAAATATTGGACAGTTTCTGAGATGTGAAACCGAAACCAGGACAACATGTTTACCTTTATAAAGCTACTTAAGGAGCTCGAAAAAGTCCAATTTATTGAAGACTCTCTAATCCTTGCATGCGCCTCAATACAATCGCCGTTTCGGACTGGAAAATAACAGAATCAAATTTGACTCCTTGAATGCTTCTCATTACGTGCGGTAGACTGAACATGAAGGCAAATACGCTTCGAATGCACGCGCGGGGTGCGCTACAATATGAAAACACACATGTATTACTTATGTGCTGCACGCTGTGTTCATAGCAATATTAGTTATATAGTTATAGTCATCATCATTCAAGACGTGAACAAACCAAATGTAAAGTGAAGATGTTTGATTTAGTTAAAGGAAAGTGCCAACAAATGTTTAGGGTACGCAGCAATACCAGGCAAACAAGGGCAAGAACATCTGTGCCTTAGGTTTTGCTAAAAAAATTACGCTAGGAAAGTTAGTAAAAACGAATACCATTCAGTTTCAGACGACTGTTTGATCTAACCCAACATCCTCTCACCATCAGATCATATTGATCTGCACTAAGGCCTTGATCTTTGACTGAACGTCCGAAGCCAGTGAACAGATAGAGAGAAAAAAACGTGATTAAAATGATGGAATTTTTTTTACATTCTGCGAGAGATTTCCAAAGTATTCAGCAAATCATATATAGTTCTCATATTTATAGTTTCTATGCCTGTCTCTTTAATGGGTTTCACGAACAAACACAAACAGAGCCAAGGGGGGAGGCTGTACAAAACTGCTACAAGCCAAAGGCCGCGCATAGCGTAAATTCTGAGTTGTTGTCTTGTATCATTTTTATTTCTTATATTTCGGCTAAACTCTCCGCTTACTGCTCAGATACAATTATTCTCCGGCACCTGTCCACACGGCGTTTCGAAGCGCTCCGAGAAGAAGCCTATGCCACACGCTAGGCCGAGTGTGGCCAGAATCACTATTGCCGAGGCTTTTTATAGCAATATGTCATTATGCGCCAGCGCCTAAACGGCAGCGCTTGATTGCCTAGCGTGCCGGCAAAGCGAATCATGGTCCATGAGGAACATAAATTGTGCAACACGAGAAGTGAGATGGAAAAAATGCATTTTGTCTACACGATAGAAAACGGATGGTCCCGTTCGAAAGACAGAATGGCTCGCGCTAATGGCGAGAGGCAGAGGTTCTGATGGCATTACTCTGGATTGCCTTTTCACAGAAGTCTCACTCATGAGAGCAGCTATGTGACACCTTTGTAAAATATTTGCCAATTTTACTTGCGGACACACTACATAGACATACATAAAGTCGTTTCACAAATTCATTCCATAAACTTTATAGGTTGTACTCGTTCGTTACTGTAGGTGCCACGCACAAGAAAAAGCTTTTCGCATACCTGTCACCATCACAATGTAGTACTTAGGCCCGTACTCGTAAACCAACCTCATCCTTAGCTCTCATTTTTTTTATCATTTCTGGGACGTTAAGTACATAAAAACTGTAAGCAGGGCAAAAGATAACGGAGGTTGGTTTGTGAATGTTGCCGTCACATTTGTTTACGAAGTACATTAGGAAGAAAATTGATAAGTAAGCCGAGCGATAAGGATAAGGTTGGTTTATGAATACGAGTTTTGGTGCCCGAAATGTAATAGGGAGGAATGCCCTTGTCCCGTTCTCTCCGTCCTTCTCACTAGTCGTGAGGATAAGGCACGAGTGTCTTTAGAGGAGGCAGAGATGCGAAACACTGTGAGCTACTCTTTATATAGCGGGGTAGGATTATATAAAACTATAAAACTATGCTGACACAGCTCGAACTTCTCAATTTCTGAAGTGGCATTCTTCATTATTCGCCCACTTTCTCCAACGACATGCCCAGCGTCAGGATTGGTTGGAATATTCCCTGACTAGCATTTTTAAAATGAGAATGTTTCGTGAATACGGGCTCAGTTTTTTTTTGTTCTTTTTACTTTTGCTGCGCACCTTGTACGCATACTGGCTGCCGATATGCACGCCTGTTCACGGGCTTGTGACACACTCTTCGGGCAGCGTGGCATCGGCAGCGGCTGATGCGAGCCGACGGCAACCAGGAGGAATGGCCGCTGGCGGAGCTTTCACCGTACACACTCCCCACCACGGGCCTCCGTCTCGATACCCGCTAAAGCCGCCGTGACCGGACGTATCCCAAAGCAACAAGGTGCTTCTTTCTTTTTCCTTGCGTCCCGTTATTAATAGAAGTGGATGCGCGACGAGGAGCCATCGTTATTTTTTTTTCTTCCGCTCTGCCAAGGAAAACAAACTTTGCGAGAATTGTCCACCAGCGCGCGGCTCCTGCACGGAGTTCACGCCGAACGTCGGTTAGAACTTTGCTGCCCACCCTTTCATCACTCCAGCCCCCCTCCCTTTCTCCTCAGCAGAGCGGCCGCAGGCACGATTCTGGTCGCGGGCGCCGGCCCAACAGCCCGAACAGAGGAAGGGCGCCCCAATCTCAGGCGCGCAACTCGATGTCTCGAAGGCTACCCCACCACCATTCTCGCCAACCTCCTTCGTCCCCAAAAAGAATCCATGTTGGGCGCTGAGTACGAAGGAAAAGACGCGCATTAACTAACTACTGTGCCTTTTTTTTTTATCCGTACGGAGCTGTATCTCATGCAGCTTGTCTCAAGCCTCATGAATCACATTACGTATGAGATGTCTTTTCTATAAGTATTTGGATGAAATAATCAGTTAAAGTGGGCCCGGTGAGGATACATACGACAGCATGGAGATATGCTATAGCTGGCGATCGTAATAGAACGTAGTGAGTGCGGCCGCATATGGATGATTCGGCCGCAGCTGCATGCATCTGCCTGCGTCTGTTGTTTTGTTTTTAGATTGCACTGTTTATCTGACCGGTTGCAGCGGCACGCTTAGAATAACCTACACATTCGTAGCAGTTTTGCATAACGCTTTTTTGTATTGCATTTAGGTAACGACCCCCCCCCCCCCCTCGTTGGACTTTGATTCGGCGCGTGAATATATCAGCAGGGTTCTAAAAAGGCGAACGAGAAAAAGGGTAAGTAAACGCATGTAATGCCCCAATACTTGCAATGACTAGAGTGAACGAGCGCTGTATGTCACACAGTCTGAATGCTTACGTCTAAGCATCTTTCTGACCAATGTAGACCGGCCATGTGGTTACGTGAAACAAAATCTGCTTTTCTGGGCTCGTATACTGACAGATGCGTCATACGCTACAATTATGCAATTAGAAAATTGCTCCGAATATTGATGTTGGAGAACTGAATTCGCTAAGATTAGCGAATCCGATCGGCCACAGTTGAGGTTCACTTACGAACGAAAAGCTTTGTGAACATCGGCCCCGTGTTATTTTTTAGGACATTTAATGAGGGAGTAAAGTCTGATATGCTCGTGATACGAATTCTCTCCCAAAGGCGTTACCTGGAAAGTATGAGGAGTTTACTGAAAAATAAAAATGAAACAAGAAACACCGTAGAATAAGCAACAGAGCTCCTAGAATTGCGTTTGAAGTTGGCGCGACCGCTAGACACTAATAAAGCCGAACACGTGGAACTGAACTCACGAATGTTTTCGTTAATAAGTGGTCTTAGTCACCGAGCAGTCGCCTCGGCTAATGCGAAGCACTGGGAGGGACTGGATTTCTTTGCTCTTGCGCACAATTATAGCGTGAAAGCGTTTCGTGAATATAAACCTTGTGCAAAACGTCATTCGCAAATCGTCATTACGCAATTACTGCACGCAAAAGCAAACATCTGATGGTGTCGCTCTAGATCTTATCAACGAACGGAGATGAATAAAAAATGATAAGTTCTCCTAATTTGAAGCTCAGTACATTACGCTTAGAGTGTACTTAGGCTGATTTCGTCCACAAATAATTGTGGAGAAAAAACGTGCCCCCTTCTAATATTCAGAAGGTACAGCTCAACTCAAACGGCCCTATGCCTTCCTTCCAGCGACAACAGAATCAGATCACTTTTGTTACCGTATCGCTACTTCCAGTACAAAAACCTCCAGTGCATGAGCATACCCATATTACCATTGTTTCGAATAGCGGTAAAGGTGTTCTAGGCTATGATGAATTACTTTGACCTTCAAGTTAGCGGTGGATAACTAAACTATTCTCAAAAGGACGAAATATGGACAACACGGAAACGGTCATTACGAAGTCCTCACAAAAGTCACACCGTGTGTATTGATCAAACGCCCCATTTTCAGCGTGAGGTCGAATAACGAAGTACAGATAGATAGAAAACACTTGCATATCCTACTTTGCTGTATGTTTTTTTAATTGAAAATCTGCAAGAAAAATATGTTAACATCGTGTGTCGTCAATCGCCACCGTATTTTTAGAAGTGCGGAGTAACGACACGAAAGCTCTGGCAAGTTTTGCAAGAAAAAGCCGAGAAAAAAATAATCTCGATCACTGTGACGCTTTCGCGTAATCCTTATAAATATAAAAAACCATCAAATGCAACTGAGACGAGTCTCCTGCAAAAGCAAAATCACGAGTACTATTATAACATTAGTAATATGATTATTGATATTATTATCAAGAAGAAGAAAAGGAGGAGGAGAAAATAAGCAGAAAAATGGACAGAGCAAATACCTTTATCATTTTTGTAGCTCGGCATTTTGAGGGGAATCGTTTTGACATGCCTCACTTTTTGAAGCGAGGAGGGCAGACATCGTCAGTAATAGGGAATCACAGCCCGCCCTAATGATGGACATCTCATTAGCGAAGGCGGCCGGGCATTGGAGGAATGCCCTTACGAACAAGACGCTTCGTGGATTTTTACCTGGGTGATTAACACATAACCGAGCGAATTTCGACTGTACTCGTTTTTTTTCTCCAACTCTGACATCATTTTGGATTCGCACCCAATCACGGTTGCTGCTCGATCAGTGGGCCCGTTTAGAACAATAGGCGCCACGCGAGTGCAGAGCCACAGATCGAAACAGGCGCTGACCGCCTTGCCTCGATAGCGGCGCAAAGTGGCCGCGAGTGCGGCTCATGGAGCGCGCTGACCAGTGGACTCCGCAGGTGACGCGCCAACCCAACCAGGACGAAAGCGGCGGCGCTCAATGGGCGCTAGGAGGCCGCAGAGGCCACCGAGGGGTGGTGCGACCTGTTTCCCGTCACTTGGACCGACGGCGCAAAGCGATACGCACACGCGCAACCTCGTCGCGCTACGTGTCATGACGTCACGCAGCGAGCAGAAACGAAACACCGCTGCTTCTAGAGCTACGAGGCGATGAGTCGAAGCATTCGAGAAGTTTGGGGTGACGCCGGTTACCCGCCACTCGTCGAAGGCTTCGTTCGTGTCCGAAAGGCCCGCGCATATAAGTGTTCTGAGAGATGCCACATTGCGCTTCGCGGCAGTAAGCCTGAATCGTGTTTCGTTCTTTTGTTTCCCGCATGCGGAATGTCAGAGGAAACGCTATAGGGCTCGCCTTTCGGCCTCGCATCGTTCGCGGTCTGTCGCTTTCAAATGATGACCTAAACGGTGATCTGGTCGCATATTTCTGCATTTGGGATTGCTCAGACTGCCTTTCCGCGGCTCCAGTTTCTATTATAAAGGGAAACGCGCCTATAGGCATTTGAAACACTGCTTGTCATGTATGTTTCTGTTTTGGAGCAAGAACTCTAGTCGGATTTTAACAAAGCTGGAACGAAAAAAAAAGACTGATTCATCTATGTGCACCTCCCCAATGCTCACCTATTGAAATTCGGGCAGCCCTTTATTAGTGGCGGTAAATTTTAAAGCCTAAAACGAATGCTACACTTTTAGAAATAAAGGTAGTAGTACTTGATAACTTTGGAGCAGCAATGGTTTGTCACGTATGTTACAACCCTGGTAGTAAGCGCAGATAGTAAAGGTGAGTTCGGTAAGTTACTACCTTTGTTGTTACTCAAGAATTTAGTAACTGTTACTACCCTAGCCGTTAGAACCCAAGGGTAGTAACTTTTAAAGGGTGCAGAAAAAAGTAGTAACCTATACTACTCTGTTAATTTATTTTGGTATATTATTTCTGATGCTGATCATTTAATGTTTAATTACTACACAACTTTGGGTACTGTAGTGTGGTGTGCCATAATCGCGAAGAATACATAGGCCTAATAAGTTTACTATTATTACAATTTTTTGCTTTATTTAAGTTTACTAATCTTTTACGTATACAGCACGAAGTAAGCGTGGGGTATATATAGCCCCTATTTTGCAGCTGCGGGTCTGGCACAGGAGAGTACTTGTGTTTCAGGATGAATTATAATAAATGTAAACCTATAGCACTATATTACACTACCTGGTTAGGTGTGTTTGGGGATGTAGCACAATACTTTTATTGAGCCTTACTTATAGAAATTATATGTCATCTATTTATTATAAAAAACCCGCAAAAAGGCGTTATTTACAGTAGCCAAAACAAGGTACCGAGGTCATTCTCAGTGCATTTCAATGCTCGACTGGGCCAGTATATCAGCGGTGAAAAGGTAATAATTGTTGTTGGGGTTTGACGCGCCAAAACAATGATATTTGGAGACACGCCGCAGTGGATTAATTGTGACCACCGTCGGGGCTAATTGTGACCATCTGGTTATTTTGATCTACTGGTCTTGTTAATTTGCTAAGTTTGTTGTAATTGTCTATTACAGCGCGTGTAGCACTTGCCTATGATTCGTTAAGTTATACTCAGCTGCGTAATTTAAAACAAAACGTATTTTTTTATCTACAAGTATCTTCCTCGTAATTTTTTCGTTTAATGATGATACATCGAGATGATTTCTCTCATAAATTATCAGAATCAGAATCACACACTATTTTGAATCAGATAGTCAACAGCCTGGTAGCAAAAATGTAGTACCGGGGCAAGAAAGGTAGAAACGGCTGCAGTTACTACCTCTATCATTCCAGTTACTAACTGTTCACTGAAGAAGGCAGTAAACAGGTCGCAAAAAGTTAGTAATGGTTGCAGCTAGTAACTGTTTATTAACATAGGTAGTAAACAGGTATCAAAACTGTAGTAACGGCCCAAGAAAGGTAGTAACCACTGCAGTTACTAACTATTTGCTTACTTTTGCTACCTTTTTACTAACTTTTTTCGAGAGCGTAGATTCAAGTCCAGCATAGAATGCGTGCACTCAATTTCAAACGTTGAAAAAGGCAGAAAGTGAGAAATGAACGTGCATCTTCAGACATTCCAAATGAGATTATGGCGACCGTGTGCCGTTCACTCTAAAATGTCAGTACTCTTTAAGCACCTTTTTCGAAATGGAGAAAATGTTGACTGAATGGCGAATTTTCGAAATAATAATAATAATATTAATAATAATAATAATAATAATAATAATAATAATAATAATAATAATAATAATAATAATAATAATAATAATAATAATAATAATAATAATAATAATAATAATAGTAATATATTATTATGATTATTATTATTATTATTATTATTATTATTATTATTATTATTATTATTATTATTATTATTATTATTATTATTATTATTATTATTATTATTATTATTATTATTATTATTATTATTATTATAACAGAAACAAATGCAATGGTGGCGCTTGGAACTGTGAGTTATCGATTGAGCCGATACCACCTCCTTTTCTCTCTCCGGTGTGCCAAAAAACCAAAAGTGGTGTCACGTGGAGATGAAAGTATTGCTGACCCTGAAATCGCCTTAACTAAGGTCTTCGTCGTTGTCATCAATTAGCCTTCCTCTCCATTTTCCACAGTCTCGGGTTTGTGACTGGCGCTACCTAAGCGGAGAAGTTCAGTGCGCTTGTGACCTAAGAAGTATGTTGTACTGTGAAAAAAAGGTCTTCCTGCTACGGACAAATATCATTTAGACTTAACAAATCAGCCAACTACCGTTCAGACCATGTGTTGGTCGTCCCAAGCCAGGACACATATTTCGACGCTGTAGCCAGAGATTATGCCAGCTGCAAATGCTGCGTCGGCAGGCACGGCGTACCAAGAGCGACAAATGGCTAGGTGAAGAAAATTCCGCCAGGAAATGCTGGGTGATTGTCCTCCTATAATACGAGTTCACGTTGTGAGGATAACATTCCATTGTGAAATTCATTTACAGAAAATGGGAGATAAGCAGAAATGGGCGCACTGCAGAGAAATAGTAAATGAGAGCTCAACTACCCCTGAAAGCAGACGTGTCAAGTTTTGCGACTCTCATATAAATGCGTGTTGAGTTACATGTGATGTAATTGCACCTCGTCACCTAAAACGCTTGCGTTGCAATAAAAAAGACAACCTGCAAATATATATATATATATATATATATATATATATATATATATATATATATATATATATATATATATATATATATATATATATATATATATATATATATATATCGGCCGCGGGTCCGGCCTAATGAAGGCCGGACCCGCGCGCGGCCGAAACGTCAATAAAATTCCTTCGTACATGCGTCTTCTTCCCTATACGGATAATCTTACCCAGACCCAGCATCACTTTTGTTTTTGATATATATATATATATATGTGTGTGTGTGTGTGTGTGTGTGTGTGTGTGTGTGTGTGTGTGTGTGTGTGTGTGTGTGTGTGTGTGTGTGTGTGTTTACAGCATTCAAATATAAAATTCTATACATCCAGCTTGGAAGAGGGGTGCAAGGTTCGAGGGACCTCAATAGTGTATACTGAATGTCGACGAAGATATAGTCCCGCCGAAACAAAGGTCGCCAGCGGCTGCATTAGGAGATAAATAGTACGTCGATAAATCGAAGGTCAAGCCTGCGCCGCGTAACGAAAATCGCGGAGAAAAAGGTAAAGCGAGAGAAAGTACCACACGCTGGTTCTTTTGGCAAGTACGGTGCCCTTACAGCACAAAAGAGCAGCGAAAAAATGGGGGAAATGAGAACTGGTTCAGACGGAATAAAACGGTCGCTTATACATAATGGCTCAGGAATTAGAATAATTCAGCAGCTTTTGTGACCCTATGCTAAATGCAGTAAAAGCCAACCCTCCAAATAAACCAACCTTAAAAATAAAACTTCATGTGTCATGCATGTTGCATTAGGCATTGGAGTGGCTTCTAGATTGAATTTAGACGTTAACACACACGCGCGCGCGCACACTTGACGCTCAACGGTCGCACCAAGCAAACACACTTCATCATTGTGATAAGTAACCAGTTTTTCACTAAGCTTTTTTTGTGATATCAATAAAAGTAATGTAGGAAGTACGAACGGCACAACGCTGTTATCCCACGTGGCAACATCAAAATTTTAGAAGGTAAATTCCCCCTAAGCAGCCGTGATACCCAAATATTCTGGCCTAGTGAGACACGTGGCTGATGACTATGGTATGGTATGGTTATTTCTTTTTAAGTTGGTTGTAGAAAACCTTGCGTTTATATTTCTGTGGGGTATGAGCACAAGTATTAAAAGTTGTCTGCATACCCATGCACCTTCCAAATTATTAAATGGGTCTCGGCACGTCAGCAGTGTAGCTATATCGATTTACATCCGTAATAAACAAATACTCATTCCCCCTCCTCCTTATATTATGTTCAAGCTCAAATATATTTTCGCACTCATAGAAATATACCGGAGAGAATATACAGAAAGAGGTCTCACATGAAAACTGCAGCGTGAGTTTTTGTTTTCAGTCACATAGTTGCTAGCATATAGCTAAAAAAGACATCGACTGCAATCAGACTGCAGAAATAACAGTGGCTCGTGCGTTGAGCTAAATTATAGGCATATCACTCAAGTTTATGGTTGCGGGATATTTTGTTGCTGACATGCGAAAAACAGTCGGAGCTTTTCAGTTGATCTATGCCCACAAGTTGCTCATCGTCAAAAATGAGAAGAGCATAATAACACACGTCACTTCAAGGTTATCCGCTACTAAAAATTTCAAAGGAGAAATGTTCAGTGTCATGGTCAGTGTGTGGAAACCCCATTGAGGTCTACACATTGCCCTTTCAAGAACAGTCTAAGCGTTTTTGTTCAATACGCCACCCGAATAGTAAGAGAAACCATAGAAGGTGTCACGCAAGTGCGTAGTTTAAACGAATCGTAGAGAAAGCGCCGACGTGACCTCGGACGTGATTTTTATTTATTTTGTTCAGAAAGATAGCACTTTTGCTTGATGCGCACTTATGCAGCTTCGCAAACGTTGTGTAGTCTAACCGTCTGCTAAGCGAACTTGTTTTTATTATTGTTTTGTTTTGTAGAGTGAATTATATAAACACGTGCTAGAGCAGTTACTCGTGAAGAACCACGCGTTCTTTCACTAAAGAAGGAGAGCGAAAGCACAAAAGAGAGGTCAAGAACTTGAGTTGGAAGCTATTTCATTCTGCAGAGAATGCGGACCAATAAAAGCAACGGCATTAAAAAAGAAGGCCCAGAAATGTGATACTGATATACATAATTTCGCTTAGAACCCCACTGCATTTATAAAACCTAAATTAAGCACACAGATGTAACATGTTTCGTATGAACCATGCACAAGAAAATATTCCTAATTATGTCGACTAAAAGTTCTTGATTCAGAAGGTATCAATTAGTCCTTATTTACTGATTACAATGATTTAAAAACGGTTGGACTCATTAGGCGCCAAAACAGAGTTGGTATGAAATGCTTGCAAAGCCGGCCGGGCCCATTTTCTTCATTCATTTGCATCCGATTACTCCCCGCACGTGTCTTCGCGATCACTGCACTAGTTATTCTAGTCCCGTCTTGGTAATAATAATAATAATAATAATAATATAATAACAAAAAAATAATAATATTAATAATAATAATGTTTATTTTCCACATGTTGCATCTCGAAATGTTACATGTCATGGAATGATACGGTTAAAAAAAAAGGGCCATCCAGCGGCTTCAGGAGGCTTTGGCGAAGCAACAGAGAAAAAGAGCCGACGACCCGTCCAACGGGCGCGGATGCACCCGAGTAACTGTCGCCTAGTCGGAGCACAACATCCTCGAGGTATAGGCTCTGAGATTATCGGACTCTAATAGCCGTAATCGTAAGACAGGGAACATCCACGCCCTGCGAGGCCGGGGACTTCCTACAGGCCGGATGTATGAATAAATGTTATTTCTCTCTCTCAAACGGCTAAAGGCAGATTAACTGCCTTAAGTAACTGCTCATAAAACGAACGCCAGTGAAATAACGCCAGTTGAATAACGACTAAGTGCAAGCTGCAGAATGCTCGTCAATATAGTTTCTAAATCGTCTGTGAGTGCAACTCGATCTCCACTTCGTCTCTAAAGCTGATGCAAGAACAAACGTCCCCACAGATCTGCTGAGAATGGCGGTGCCAGGAGTGGTATAGTCTGCAAGAAGCGCACGCGGGCGGGCGTCTATAGCTCAGCGGATATTGTCAAAATCTGTGTCTACGCGCTGAGCAGTGAGAAATGTTCCAATAGCGACTTCCAGCTCATGCGAAGCGCAGAAAATCGGGTCTTCTCCGCGTTCGGCCAAATGAACTACTCACTCCAGAAGCAATCAAAACGATTATTTTAGAACCAGAACTTACTACTGCCAACCTGAGATGACACAACAGAGAGCCCGTGTGCTTCTCGAAGCAGTTGTGCCGAATCAAGTAAGGACATGAGAGTCAACTGACAAAAAAAGAAAAACAAATGCTGGCTATTGATGTTGCACAAAATACTAGACTGAGCACCCTGCGCAAACTAATGGAACTTGGTGGCATAAAAGTCATCTTTTTTAACCCACTGAAAAGTGGTATCACTACTGCTGTCATCTACGATGTGCACTTCTTTATCTAAAAGATCAACTTGCCAATTCTGCATGGTGAAGCCAACGGTATATGGCATCGCTATAGTACATGTGTCTCGCCTGGGCTCGCCCTCTGAGTAAAAATAACACTCAGGGGTGGCTCTCTCCCCTCGGACGGCGGTATCTCTTATATCCGTTTATCTCAAGGCTGCCAAAAATGTACGAGATTTCGACACGTTGGCGCCGCGCTTGAGAACACAATCATTTGCTCTCGCAGTTACGAGTTTCACCCTGCACACTCCTGAGCAATCACGACCATACAATGTCTCAACTGCTCGGGATTCCGTGACTCCTCGTCGAATGGCTCCCCTAAGATAAAGAAAAAAAAAATTAAGCAGATGGCGCGAAGTCATTCGTCTCATCGGGAAGACGTTGTTGCCATTATGAAGCGACGCTCCCAACGTCGTCGCAGGTGAAGGAACACCAATGCTTCTGTGAAGCATACATTATATTCTATGATACCTCTTCGTATTTCCCTTGGCCCAGGCTTGTTCGAGTCGACCTTTAAAGACATTACCACACGACTGAATATAGTTAAAGAAGTATGGCCCACATTTTGAAAGCTGCGTTGCCGGAGCCAGGGGGATAATCGAGAGCCAAAGCCGCAATGACTACAAGGGACGCAGCAGACATTAGCTGGGTCATAAGAAGTGCTGGGTCATGAGGTATTTGAGATAAAGCAGGGCATGATTGCGATGCTTCGGTCTAGTATGAAAATTATACATATGTTCTTGAATAAGCGGTATATATACTCTGACAGTGCTGATTTCATATTTTGTGGGCTCTAAATCCAGTGTTTTCAGCTTTGAAGTGATCACCATGCCTCAAACACGCCCATTTTTTTTTCTTATTGACGTCAAAAAGGGCGCAATTTCCCAATGAAATACCAGTGCACTAAAGTTGTACATAATTCCGAAACTTCGATCTCAGTCTCCAATCGTACTCCTGTGTGAGTGTACTGCTCAACTTTTCTCTCTTTTTCTATCCCTAGTCTTTATTAATTTACCTCAATAGTAAAGCAGCAAGCTGCACACTCATCTGGTTCATCTCCCCGCCTTTCGTCTACCCCTGTTTTCTCCTCTCCCTCGTCCTCCTTTCGTAGATAGCATTTTGATGGGGGCAAAACGCAAAGAACATCCGTTTCGACGTGCGTTAGAAAGGTCCAGGTAGTCTAAATTTATCCAGTACGACGAACCTCGTAATTACATCTTAGTTTAGGCACGTAAAACTTCGGCAATAACTATCATGTCGCTGTTGTAGAGATGCGCTCAGCAGAAGAAACGCTGTATTCTCTAATGTAAGGTAGTCAAATTACGCACGGTCACGTGCAAAGTTCTAGAGACCACGGATGCCAAACCGCATCGCTGCGTCTTCTGTAGGGTTCACACCTAAGTTGGAGAGAGAGCGTGTGAAGCGTAGGCGTGTCTTGTTCCACCTGCAAGTCCTCTCGTTCACTATAGCTTCATTCGCGTTCACACCAGCCCGCGGCACGAAGCGCAAAGTTTCACTTCTGCACTCGCCCGAAAAGCGCCCCAGCAATGACATAGGGGTGGAAAATACTCTCTACACTTGAAGCGTCCTCGTCACAACATCAACGCTTGGCGTTGCCACATATACTGCATAATTGTCACCTTGCACACTGTGCCACGTTGGAACACACGCGCAGATGAACCAAGCGAATGAGTCGAGTGGCAGGTAGAAACGAACGCGCGTGCACTGTAAAGACTGTTCAACTTAGCCGTGAATCTATCAAAAGGCGTAGCGATACAGTTTGGCACTCACCCCCACGGCCTTTAGAATTTTTCACATGACTGTGCGGGCTGAAACAGCAAGACACAGGTCACGGACAATCCGAACGTCTTGTCGACATTAACACGTTCATGCATGAAGATAAAGATTACGCTACGTATAAGTAATGGGGTTATAGCACGACGAAGTGAGCCTTCAGGACAAACCCGGCACCAAAACTGGCCCTTTTGACCCTACGGACTGCGTTACGGATGAGGTGATGTGGAAAGATTAAGAGACCAGCGTCTTCAAGGCTTACACAATTTTTTCTGCCGGGCGCATTCATTGTAAATCTCAAATGAAAGTGGCAGCCTCTTTATTTGCGCCCATACCCACATGCAAACGTATCCACTGAGCTACGAAAGGTAGCATGGGAAAAACAAGTTTTCGGGCCGACTCAATTATATCCAAACAATTAAGCGATCAGCGTCCCTTCTTTATAGAATTATAACACGCGGGAATCTGAATGACAACCTTCGATATGCTTAATTCTTCTTACAAATACTCCACAGTAACATCACTCACTACGAACTCCGCAGTCATAAAATAGAAATTCTGTATACGGAATACCCCTCGAAATTTAATCGATAGGCAAACGAAGACTATTGGTACTGTAGTAATCGATGCATACAATTAATCTGTTTGTTAGCCAAGATAATCAATGATTCTCTCGACCACGTATGACCGAGCCAGTTCTATTAGCACCAGAAGAGTAGAAGTTAAGGCCAGTTGAACCTTAATAGAATGTCAAAATAGCGCGAAGCGTTAGGCATAGATACAAGAATACTGATAACACAAGAGCTAGAACAACAATATGGCGCTTGTGTTATTAGTTTATTTGCATAGTGGCTGAATGTAAACGCACATAGTATGCGTTTCCGTCAAGAATCAGTGATAATAGTGTCCTTCTAGCATGTATTGCGAGAATAGAAGATATCGTGAGAGAAAGCAAGTATTCTGAGCACTAACGAGATTGAACACTTGGATTGCAGAAAAAAGGTTTCTCTAATCGTGCAAACTCGAATGGGCGTCTTGGCGTGTCGCTTGGCTTTCTATAAGAAGTGGCACTTCATGTAGTTCAATGAGACGTGCAGATAGTAATCATAAAAAAGTGGAATTGTGGACTTGTTTTACATATCAAACAATGGTAATAAGGACTCTGCACAGAGCTTATTTCGGGCCCTAGCGCTACTAGTCACCACGAAGTGGAAGAGCCCTAAAGACGGTAGAATTGTGGCAGAGAGGTTTGGCAATTTAAGAAACCTGATAATACAACAACGTGAAAATGCGCCATTACGAACTAAAGCTGTTCTTTATGGTGAAGAGACCTTTACGTAAGTTTCGTTTGTATTCACGTCGCAGAATAATCGTGCGTCTTGTGAAAAAAACGTTACAGCAGTGAGAGTACCAAGAGGCTAAAAAGGATCATGGCGTTAAGTATGAATGCATTCTCTGCGCCAAGTAAACAGAACTTACACCTAAATTTGTTGCGAAATATGGTGCTTCCGTTAGTAGAGCAGATACCAAGGGAAGACGAACAGAACTCGCTTAGCGTTGTTGTGAAAGGCTCAAAGAACATAAGAGAATAGCGAGTAAAATCTTTTGCGAGGCACCTGAAGTAGAATACAAGGTCATGGCATGTATTCTGCGAAATGTTGTCCATCCCACTGATTCCTCGAGTACAGTTTTGGTTGGGACATCTAGTGGTTCCCTTTCACCTCCATTTTCATGTACATTAATAGGTCGCAGCATTCACAAGCAGCAAGAGCTGATAAAAGAGCTGACAAGAGCCAACCGTATTTCTTATTTTCATGAGCTAGAATGTTACGTGCCGCTAGCAAAGTCCGACGACTGATTTATGTCTGTCATCGGAACTTCGTGTGTGTGTTCCTCCCGCGCTCCCAGTTCGCTGAACAGATATGAATAACCAACTCGCCCACCTTTCCATCCTGTTGCAATGTCATTACAAAGTTCACGACTTTAGTAAGCTTACTTAAGATAAACCAGTGTTACATCAATAATAATAATAATAATAATAATAATAATAATAAATAATAATAATAATAATAATAATAATAATAATAATAATAATAATAATAATAATAATAATAATAATAATAAACCACATTCAAAGACGCCATAGTGCAGGGCTGTGGAAATTTCGACCATCTGGTGTTCTTCGCCGTGCACTGACATCGCACACTACACGGGTCTCTGGCATTTAGCCTCCACCGAAACGGCGACCACCGCAGCCGGGATCGAACCCGCGACCTTTGGGCCAGCAGATGATCACCCTAGCCACTGATCTACCATGATGGACAAGAAGAGTTTGCGCTCACGTTAGTAACGCCATGCAAGATAAACTGCAGGCTAAGACGGTGCTGCCAATCTACCAGTCACGCAGGAGAATCCTCCTCAACTGACTTGATGCGGCAAGTAGACAAGCGCTGGTTTTTGTATAGGATAATGAGCTTATTGTATGCACACTGATTCTTTATTTAGGTTGTTTCAATAAATGTGTCCAATATTCTATAGAAACAGCAAAAAAACGCTATTTGCTCGCTGTTTTCACAGTTGCTTTTTCTTTAGCGGCAGACATCTTAAGAAGTTTGAAGGCACCGTTTGGAACGGTAATGAGAAAAGTTTAATTGACTTTGCTAATTATTAGAACTTAGTAGTTAATTTTAAGGGCTGAATTGAAGCTCTTGATGTCAATACCTATTGCCGCTTTGAGATTACAGAAAAGCAGCCTCTAGTAATAGCTACAAATTAATGAAATTCTCCTGAATTCTGCGGCAAAGCCGAAACCGACGGACTGAAGAGCGCAACAAGCAGATGACTACAATGATGTCACTGTTCAAAACAGTTGTTGCAGGGGTGCAGTTCTTCCCCGTTCGATAATGTATGTGCGTCATGCCTGCTGTAACTGCGAGCGCTGCCCACACCCCCACAATGAAGTTGGTTGATGGTGGATATAACAACGCTCCCTCATTTCAGTTGCGCTATTTCGGTTTTGGTTTCGCCACAGACTTGGGGAGAACTTCAATAATTCGCAGTTATCACTAGTGGCCACTTTTCCGAAATTTCAAAGCGGCAGTAGGTTTTTTGCACGAAGTGCTTCAATCCTCCAGTTTGGCTTAACTGCCTGACTGCACTAATTAAAAAAGTAATTATTTTAACTCTCCGAGTCACCGTTCCTAATAACATGTTCAACCCTCTGAAGATAACTGCCAATATATAAAAAGCAACTGTGAAGACAGTGAGAAAATAGCTTTTTTCCCGATTTTTAAGAGTGTTGAACAAGTTTCTCGAAACAGCCTGTGTAGCAATGCACGCCGAGTGGTTATTTTTTTCATTTACTTCATTTTATTTCTGAAATACCTCTAAAAGCCATCATGAAGATTATCAGATATGGAACGATGTATAAGTTAGCACTAAAACTGTCAATTATTAGCAATAATTAGTAAAATGAGTGATTAGCAATGGGTTGAAAATTAGACCATCTTTCTTTCAATGTAGGCCTGAAAGTCAGCACCTGGCCGGTGCCACTGTGTCCCAGGAAACTAAGACTGAAATAAAAAAACACATGCGCTCTAGGATTCTTCTTCTAGCTGTATTTTATAGTGACAGCCGTGCAGCCATGTGCACATACAACCTGAGTTTTTTTCTATTCTAGGATTGTTCTTCTAGCTGTATCTTGTAGTGACAGTCGAGCAGCCATGTGCACATACAACCTGATTTTTTTCTAATAAAAGGCATTAATTATATAACTTTATTATCATTTAAATCTCTCAAATGCGTAAAATATTAGCTTTTAAGTCGTAGTTCCCCTCAAATAACGCTAGAATCAATAATTTATTTTGTTTTCAAATCTACCGGGGTGTTTCCTTCGAGAAAAAACAGCGTGTGCAAGTAAAGTAGCAAAATACAAAATTGACGTGTACTTGCGCGGCATTACTCAAGTACTTCTAAGCATTCTTCGATAAGTACACGACTGCGTTCGTTCATTCTACAAGGCGTCACGCTATTTGATGGACGCGCATGCAAACACCCCTGTGATGCGTCCATCATCGATCGTACAATGTGATAAAGAATGAACGCTGCCGTGAATCAACAAAAAGCCCATGGAAGTGCTTGAATAGTGGCGCGCGAGTGTGCGTCTATATCATATACAGCGTGTTTTGCGTTCTTTTGTTTTTTTCTTCAAAAAAAAAGAAAACAGGCATAGTTCAACCCAACATAAGGGCTTGGTTCTCCGGATATTAGAGGCAGCCTGCAACTTGAAGAGAATATTTTACCAATTCGATAAAGAATAGGAAGTTAACTAATTAGAGTTAATGAGCCAATACTTATAAAAGAAGAATACAGGTTGTAGGTGCACGTGGCTAGCACTTGTGCCTATGTATATATATAGGCACAAGTGGTAGCCACGTGCATATATATATATATATATATATATATATATATATGTGTGTGTGTGTGTGTGTGTGTGTGTGTGTGTGTGTCTGTGTGTGTGTGTGTGTGTGTGTTGTGTGTGTTGTGTGTGTTGTGTGTGTGTGTGTGTGTTGTGTGTGTGAGTGCGCGCGTCTGTTGGAGAATTAAGTACCACATCTAATCAGATAATCAGACAACAGCATCGGACTTCCACATGAACAAGCCTCGTATGCTTAGTTGAGGTCACCGAGCTGCCAGATGGCCGCCAAGGCCTTTTTTTGTAGGGGAGGGGGGGGGGAGTCGACTCAATTTTTTTACGAAAGGTCACTCATTTCAGCAATGGCGAACGCAATGCGTTCAGAAAGAGGGCTCAAACACCGCCTTTCATGTAGCCCCAGGGGGGCGCAGGACGCATAGCGGAGAGTTCTTCTTCGAACACAGCAGAGAGCGCATTGGTTTCACCGACAGCCATCACTCTCCTCGACGCGAACAGAGATACGCAGCATGGACAAGCAACGCACGTGGCAGTCGAATGTCGGGAGTGTCGTGCAATAGCGCCTTCTGTACACGCCCCACTGCTGGACAATACAAAGCCTCCAGCGTTGAAAAAAACAAAAAGACTTGTTGAGCGGCAGCTGGATGAGTCGGCTCGAGGTGTTTCGCGACTGCGCAACCTGAGGCCGTCGCCTGCAGAGACGCCAGATGCGCGGCCCAGCCGCACGACTGCCCCTTCATCCCGCGAAGGTGGCTTGCCCGTGACGACATGGTGTCGGCAGCTCACCGCGTGCACTATGCACTCGTCCATTGTATTCCCTATTTTCGAGGGTCTGCGCCGCGTTCGCGAAAGGTCTACATAGCGTACGACTAGCGCTCGTTTCTGTAATCGTTATGGCAGCCGGCAGAGGCAAAAAATCGTGGCACACTTTATAGAGCGAACGAAAGGAGACGAGGGCGCAATAAGTGTACCTAAACACTCAGCCACGGTGCTTGTTTTAGATTTGTGTCCGTATGGCTTGCTCTGTGCCGTAATTTCCCAAGATTGCGTACTAACGAGCTTGCCTCGCAGCTTTAAGTGTTCAGGAGCGGATACAACCGCACATATTTTGTTGGCTTTTCAACTGACTGGATTTATCATTAGGAACCAACCTCTTGATTGTTATAGCATCGATTTAGTAAGAGCATCGCTTTTTCATTGTTTTAAGTGCTTCGCATGCTTTCTGCCCCCCCCCCTCTCTCCCCTAAAGCCAATTGCTCGCACTCGGGACATGAATGCGCCTGTCCTAAATTATCCAACGGCGAAAGCGTGGTAGTTGAAAGAGATCAAAAACAAAAAAAAAAGAATAAAAAAAGATTGAAAGCGTAATTCAAGCATTTCAATAGTTTCCCCCTTCAGAAAAAAAGGCGTACGAAATGCTGAATTGAAGTTTCTTTCTTTTTAAGCTTGACGACTGCACAGTGCAAGAAATTCAAAAGTGGCTTGGCTATTGAACTTCGTAAAAGCCTAGATCTTATCTTGAGAAATCGCCCGACCTGTTCTGGGAGCTAGGTAGAAGAGAACGAAGAAGAGCATGTAGATTGCTCAAGTCAGTTCAGAATGATGATCATTCCTGTTACCGACATATAAATTACGGCGAGATTCAACAGCATCGCTGTTAATGAAGGTTCTCCATGAACTACAGATGAGAAGCTTAAAAGTGTCGTATGGATGTATACGACAGCAGAAAGAAGTTTCAGAGCAGTGAGTTCGACAAGTTCTAGGCATGTAGGTGCATAATTAAAGATGTCAGTAAGCGATGACAATGGATATTTTGTGAGCAATATGAGGATGCGCACAAACGGGCACAATATTTCATGAAGTAAATGTTCGAACTTTAAGGGGCGATGTGCTTGGCCACGTTGCTAAGCTGATGTAGTCACATGATGTCTTCTCTGTTTCAGCAAACAAAGCAAGAAAAAAGAAGAAAAGTGCCGAGCGACAGCGTTGAAGTTTAGTAGGCCATGAGTGCTTAGATTTACCCGCGTCATTAATGGAGTAACCTATTGTCCAGTTAACATAGTCGTTTCTCTACTTCGTCGATCAAGTGCTCAGCGGCTGATCGCGGATTTGTTTTCCGGTTATCGATGGCTGCATTTTGGCCAAGGGAAAGCATCTTCAAAGATTCTTTCACTTTCATTCGTCCCGCTGAGTTGAATATACCGATGATAGCTGGATTGAGCTGAGGGTCGTGTGAGCCAACGGCCAAATACAATAAGAGCGGTGAAGGTGGAAAAGTGTTACAAAATATGGATTGTGGGAACTCTCTTACACTTATCGGACCACATTTTTCGTACGTACAAGTAGAACAAGCGGCCAGCACTCAATGCTCTGGAACGCTTTACTAAGTTGTAGGTGTACCATGGAAGCGCTAAATTTCGCATGTTATTGTCGCTCAATTTTGTTGTTTCGCGAGGAGGTCGTGTTTCTCAGTTACCGATCAAGGAGTATTTCATTGCTTCCGAATTCTTTCGCGCTTCGGGGAGCTCCAATAATGGGCACACTTTCACAATGACACATTCTCACGCCGTAACACAATGCCACTTCATATTGTATGCGGTGTTTCCAACACCGATGCAAAACCTGCGTTGGAGGATAACAAAGGCGCTACGATACCCGACACGCTGGCGAATGTCGCAGCTGCACTTTCAATGCATGGGACCGAAGTGAATGTACGGGAAGTGCATCGAGGGACCTTATTAGAGAAGCGAGAACAGAGGAATGATCATCTTCTTTTTATTTGTCTAATCTCTGTCTTTTTGATCAATGATATTCGTTCTGGTGCATGTGCACGGACTTGTATACGCATGCCTGTGGTGAACATTTTTTTTACTACCGATATTGGGAAGGAATTTTTTTCATCCAGTCGACATTACGTAACGATGTTTTTCACTTTCAGCACCGAACAAAACTGTACAAAAGCGATGATCCATGCGGTCTCTAGCCGATGTTCACGCTGTCCGCCGACTCGCATTCTCTACACGTCCGTAGCCTGCATGCGTAAGGTCGACTAAATTAAATTACTTTGTGCTATCTTCCATCTTCTCTTCACAGCACTCCAATGGCGGCATATTTGGAACCCCTTGGCGTTTTTCACAAGAGGTCGACCGGAAAGTGGCTTCGCAGGGTTGAGTTCGCGCGAAAATGGGAAACAAGAGAGAGAGAGAGAAAGGAAGGACAGCGAAAGAAAGCTTTACCAGGACTTGACATTCGGTTTGCTACCCAGCACTGGAGGTGGGGAAACAGGGGCAAGAAAGAGGGTGTAGATAAAGAGAGAGAGAAAAAACGCACGTGCACTCATGAGAAAACGAAAACACGCACAGGAAGGGCGTTCTGGTTACAACCGTTCAGAAAGGCTGGTCGATCTCAAAAAGCGCAGTAGCGCTTTCAGAGCCTTCTTCGCAGCAGTTGTACTCTGTCGATATTGTAAAATTTTTTCTTCCGACAGAGATTGATTATCTAATTTGCTGAGTTCCTTGCGAAGGCATAGTCGTTGTCTACTATGTCGTCTGTGCGCCGAAAGTCTAGACCGTAGCAAAAATTAGGACAGGTTAGCCGTGTTAGCGCAACACCTAGAAGGTGACATTAAATATTGTTAGGACCAACACTCACGAATAGGACTCGTACCTTTGTCGGGGCTTAAAACTGACCGAGAAGAAACTGCTGATTCGTATCCCTAACTTGACGTGCAGCAATCGTTTATTGAATCAATGGCGATCGACCCTTCTAAACATATCGTCGTACAATAACGCGATGGTGTTTATTCTTGGACATACTTGGGAAACCCTTCCAGCATACAACGCATTCCTTGTTTCCATTTATTTTTATTTTTCTTCCTTTTCTATTTCTTTGTCTATCTCTTCGCTCATTGTGGTTTTTTTTTTCTTCCTTTTCTGTCTCCCTCTCTCGTTTCGGTTATTTCTTCTGTTTCCTTCTCTCTACTTCTCTCTTTCTTTCTATGATATGCTTTACTTTCTTCATTTTCTCCCCCTCACTATCACACCTCTCATGCCTTTTCCAAGTCTATTGCTATGCTGTTTACGCAGGGCTATAATAATCTCTGTTATAATGTGCGGATACGCGAGTGGTTACGATGCTCGCATTCGGATGGTGCGTATTTTTCTGTCCAAGCTTTTCTTTTTTTTTCATTCTTCATCTCTCTCTCTTTCTCTCTTTGTACTTCTTAGCTCACCCATCAGAGTTATCAAAATCATGCACCGCACAAATTGGCGCACGTATTCTGAGAGCAACGTAGCGGAAGAACGAACATAGCGCGCACCGGCGCCTGATTATGAGAGTTTTTTTGCTGACAGATTGCAACCAACGGCTGGCAAAAACAGCCCTGGCTGTTTTTAAAAAAGAGAGAAAGACGAGAGGATCAACAAAAGGCACTAACACGTATAAACGCGCTCCACTGAAGTCGTTTGCCTCAAAGCGAGGAATACTGCATTCGTGCAAGCCTTTTCACCTATGCATATGTCGTATAGGGCATAAAAAAGTAGCACAAGAACATCCTCATACTCATCATCACTATTATCATTATAATAATTATTTTTATTGTTATTTATATTATTATTACTATTGCCCCGCCGCGGTGGTGTCGTGGCTAAGGCACTCGGTTGCTGACCCGCTGGTCGCGGGAACGTATCCCGGCTGCGGCGGCTGCAATTTCGATGGAGGCGAAAATGCTGCAGGCCCGCGTGCTCAGGTTTGGTGGAAGTTGAGGAACCCCAGGTGGTCAAAATTTCCGTAACCCTGTACCACGGCATCTCTCATAATCATATGGTGGTTTTGGGACGTTAAACCCCACATATCAATTATTATTATTATTATTATTATTATTATTATTATTATTATTATTATTATTATTATTATTATTATTATTATTATTATTATTATTATTATTATTATTATTATTATTACGACACGCACCTCACGACCGACCTTGTAACACATCAGCTTATCTTGAGCATCATCAAGATATATAAATCATTATAAAGGACGTGCATGCCCTTCATTTTTCAAATACCGATTCTTTATCGCAAATAATTCGTATCAGGTTAATTACGAAGCCAACAAAAGCGTGCAGAAAAACTATTCCCATCGGGCTTGGCGAAACTGTTTTAACGTGAGAGCGGCCCGCTGCGTGGCGAGTCGTGCACGTCAGGACTTCAAATTAAGTTTCTCATCCATTCATTCATACATTTTCCAGGCGACGATTTAATAAACAGCACGCGCTATCTGTATTCGCTTAAAAAAAGACTGACCCTCTTCCTGTTAAGAAATTATTGATTTACATATTTCATTCCTCTATATATTCACTTACTGCTGGATTCTGACCTTGTTCACTTGGTCTCTTATTTATCAAGTCTTGCACAAGTAAATGTAAAGTGTTCTCTGCTTTGCGTCAATTGTTTCGGCTTCCATAGCAAAATGTCAACGACACAGATGGCTTGCAACACTCACATTGACATTTTCTCGCACGGGAAGAACGTTTACTCCATGTTGCTTATTTACGGCCTTTTTTAATCATGTATACGTTTTATTTGTCTACCTGGACTTCTGGTTCTCACTGTTCTTTCTTCTAGGCACACTTTCATTCTTTACACTGTTTTGATAGATGATTGATATGTGGGGTTTAACGTCCCAAAACCACCATATGATTGTGAGAGACACCGTAGTGGAGGGCTCCGGAAATTTCGACCACCTGGGGTCTTTTAACGTGCACCCAAATCTGATCACACGGGCCTACAACATTTCCGCCTTTATCGGAAATGCAGCTGCCGCAGTCGGGATTCGATCCCACGACCTGCGGGTCTTTATACTGTTTTACACGAGAGAGAGGCTCTAAAGGCGCCTTGCATAGTAGCGCATATCAATACATACATATATGTGTGGCTGTGTATACTTTTATAAAGACGTATTTATAGAAGTTCTTTCTCCAGTTTATATCGTGATGCTGCCACAACAACTAGGTTGCTCGAAGAGGTGGCGGGTAAGTTAAATCGTTAAACGAATGTCATTAATGTTAGAAGAAAATTAGTGATGTTAGCCGTGAAACTCTGGAACACATACACACATTTTGCGCAGCCAAATGATAAAGACGTCATCAGCCTACTCGTTAATTGCTAGCAACGTTGGGCGAAGGTTGCACCTGCTTCAGAGCACTGTGCTGCGGCAAGGGGTAAGCGAGACGTGAGAAAAGGAAGCGCTAAAAGGGAGACGGGAAGACGTAATAAACGATGCTTTTCAGCACGCTCGAAAAAGTTCCCCGTGCTATGAAAGATGGTTGTGAAACCAAGGTGCCTTTTAAAAGTACAATAGTGTACTGGCAGCCCCGCCGCGGTGGTCTAGTGCCAACGGTACTCGGGTGCTCACGAGCACGTTGTGGAATCAAATTCCGGCTGTAGCATCTGCATTTTCGATGAAGGCGAAAATGCTGTAGGCTCGTGTGCTCAGATTTCCACGTGGTCAAAATTATCCGAGCTCTCTACTTCGGCGTCTCTCATAATCATGTGGTGGTTTTGGGACGTTAAACCCCACACATAAATAAACTGCGTTCTGGAACCTTTTTGTAAAAATAAGTGTACAAGCGCAAGGCGTCAGGTTCCGCTGATGTGGTGTCAACAAAATGGCACAATGTAGCTTTCAAAATCAGCGTTCGATCATCATACATAAGTTATTGTCTCGTCAAAAGCCGTATACAAGGCCATGTGGAATTGTACGGGTTCAAAAAAACAGGAGTCGCTTTTAAAAGCGACGGCCAGCCATATACGATACTGTAAATTTGTGCCGCGTTGAACTAAACTTGTTTGGAGATGTAGGTGGGCGGGGTAAAGCGAGAGAAGATTCTACTACTACAATTACATGCAGAACTCCCACTTCGTCGCTCCCTTGTTATAATCGGCTGCATATGACAGCCGTATAGATTTTTAGACCGTGCCTTCTGCCTGCATGAGAACAAAGCCCTAAAGTGTGAGTCATCTATAGAGTACGTAGACGGCGCGTCGATTATTCCGAATACGGCCGGTGAATACAAACGTAGAGCACTGTGTTGCCGATTCGCACATTTATTTAAAGAATGCGCATATGTGTAGGGACATAACACAGTCTACAAACGAACAACTACTCAAGCTCATGTACGAGAGCACCACGATCTGAGAAATAAATAAATAAATAAATAAATAAATAAATAAAAGAAAGAAAGAAAGAAAGAAAGAAGAAAGAAAGAAAAAAGAAAGAAAGAAAGAAAGAAAGAAAGAAAGGAAGGAAGAAAGAAAGAAAGTTAGACAGACAGGCAGACTTTGGTATTATTATGGTATCACTGCAGTTATGCTACACCTGGTCAGCGATGATATCGGAATGCTTGCGATTTATACACTACTGCGTGAAACACGTTCACATAACAGTTGTCAGTGGTATGGGCTCTACACTCCCTTTAACTTCGTCCTATGTTGGAATGACTTGGGGAGCCCGCGTTTCTTAAAAATAACCTTTATAACTTCGTTTAACCACCTCCAAAAACGTGGAGATGAAACGCTGGAGAATTCATATTGGCAATCAAGAAGTCGGTTTATGTTTCAACGTTCGCGCATTGTCCCAGCCTTGCACTATAGCACACTCGTGCCGCATTCTGTCATAAAAGATATTTATGCTTAAGGCGACGTGAGGAGTGTAAGAATCGAAGAAGTTTATTTCCCAGCAAATACACAAATCTATTCGTATGCCGTAATAAAGATAATAGCATGATCGGCTGATTGACAGGATTACTGAAAACTTCCGAGACATCTCATCCCTGTACTTCGTTCTTACAGAGCTCCCGCAGCCGCTGTCTCTCTGTGCTTCATTAAAAAAGAGAAGCACTCTTTGCAAGCATTAATTTTTTCAAGCAGTTATTTAAGATAGGTAGTGTCACAGCTGACTGCATGCGTTAAAAAATTTAGGGCATCTCACTCGACGCGGTATCCTGTGCCGCACCTTATTGCCACAAGCATGATTGCTACCATATTCATAAGATAACGAGAGCAGCTTATCTGCTGAAAAAGATCGACCCATTAGCATTTGCTGAGGGCTTATAAAGTACTAGGCACAAATTCCACCTATGACGGTGGCTTTAATGAAGCAATATTGGTACTCTGAATAAGTAACCCGCAAAAGATATAACCGACTCTGCCTCGAAGACGCTCACGCTTATCTCTGCTTTCGGTTATTGATTGCTCAATAACCACTTATTCACTGAACGTTATATTGTCCCTCCATTTAGTGCTCACTCAGAAAGCCGAAAAATGATGATTGCTGCAACGAATAACAAGATCACGAATTCACCTACTATGACAAGAGTGCGTTCTCAAAGCGAGTGCTTATTGCTCCCCCTCCCCCCCATACTGCTTCGTCTGATGGTAAATGACATTACCGCGTCTGAAGGGCATTTTATTTTCTCGCGTTCGAATGCATCACAAATAAAAAGGGGGCGCATATTTCACTCAGTAATGTGCTTAAATAGAGACATCATGCACTTTCGCACCTTGACAAATATATTACATCTGCATGCACAGAATTTAAATTAGCACATCCCAACAACATTGGCCCCTTATATTTTTTAAACTTGGTTTTTTTTTCTTTGGTGAGAAGGCTCAGTGCCATAATTCATTAGGTAATGCGGTGAACCCAGAAATTCAAACCGTCCCGTCCACCCCCTTATAGGCAAAGAAATGCTGGAGATGGGGGGGGGGGGGGAATGATTGCACGCAATTCACGTACTCTTTCGGATCGATGCATTGCTGCTTCGCTGTTACGGAATGCTTTGCTGGCCCGTGCCGCACGACCACGAGAGCCCCCACGGGGCCTACTCCAATAACTGCGCTCAAGAATGTAAAGTAAATGCAGTTGCGGCTTCCGATTTCTTCGCGGGCACCTCTGTGGCACGCGGGCTTTTTCTGCGTGCAGTGGCTTATTATTTTTTTATCCTTATTTTCATTTCCGTGAAAAAGAGCAGTGGTTGATGAGTGTAGGTTTAATTCCTGAAAGCAAAGGTGTCTAAGCAAGAAGGCTACCGGGCGTTCAAAGAGACAGCCTTATTCTACCAACGCTGACTTTCTCCGCCTGCATTCCTTAGTGACATATCTTTGACATAGCACCGCAGGAATGTACCTCACGAGGATCGATGGTTTCGAGTGGAGCTTCGTCAAAGATGCGCAGAATGTTAACTGAAGCAGGTTAATAAAGCACCTCTTGCTACTGGGAATTCGACTGAGAATTTCTCGTGCACTGTATACACGTAACACAAGAATTGCGAGGATAACGAGTCAAGTGTCAATTTTAGGTGATAGAGGCAAATATTTAATGCGCCATTCGACGTCTCGAAGATGCTCGGGCTGCAACAAAATTCGTTTTCTTTTTATTTCCTTCCCTTGCATGACACTCTTAATGTGAGTGAAGATGAAGACTACCGAAATGATCGATTCAGATCCACACCAGCGGCACTATTGTTCCTAATCCTATAGCACAAGCGTCCGTAAAAGAAATTAAACGAAAAAAAAATCTTCGCCATTTCCTGCAGCTGTAGCTGCGGTGAGCACGACGACGCTACCATCACGTTGCTGTCCTCGTAAGTGATGGGTTTTTTTTTCCCCTCCAGTGACCTATGAAACGTTTTCGTATTCCTAATTCTTGAACGCTGTTTGACAAAACGACCACTGAGCAAAAATAAAACAATTCCTTTTTTATGTAACATCAGGGGCGCGTTATTCTTTCCGGTGTTATATTTGCGAGTGCGCGTACAAGAAACATCTTAAGCAAATAACTTTTCCGGGAAGTACTTGAGGCGGGCCAAATTTCTGTACGGAGATCATTACGCAACGCATCAAGGCAAGGGAGCTGCTTAAAAAAATAAAAAGAAAAGTAGTCACATTTAGGATGAAAGCTGATAGACGGTAGGAAACAATTTGTAAGAATCGCGCAAGAATTCATTAGGTTTTTTTCCATTCTCAAAAAAATAGGTGGAGATCTGCGCGCATGAACGACCATTATGACAAATCTTTTATGCCTTTCCCACATGCACGTTAAATTTGAAGTGCTTACAGCAGCGCAGCAGTTCGTAAAAGTAGGACGAGAAAATAAACGCACTTTTGACCATCGTGCGCCGTTGGCCATTCTATAGCCGTTGGAGGGGCTTACTTACCAGTAAGCTCTTAGATAATCTCTTCGTGCCAAAATAGTTTACGCGGATGTTCGAGTGCGAAGTTAAGCTAAGTAAAGTTCGCCGGAGAAGAATATACGAATTATCTTGTGCCACCTCATTACACGGGCGACGCTTAGAAAACTTCGTCATGCCGCCCCCCCCCCTTTTTTTTCGCAATGATCGTCGACGCATCGCCTCATTCGTAGAAAAGCGAGGCAATTAGGGAACATTCCCGAGAGGACCTTACTTCATTAAATCTCTCTTTTTGTCTATTTTCTAGCTTAAAATTACGTAAGTTATTCTAAAATCGTGACTTTCTTTTAAGTTTTTCACTTTGATTTGTGCGGTGCGTTTAGAAAATGTCTATTTGGCGATTAAAACTTAACAGAGAATAAAGCAAAGGTGCTGAAAGCATGATAGACGCAAGCAACGCTCGATGCATCGTAACTTCTTTCCTTCCCTCTGCATCGTTGACAGAGCCGACGGAGCTCTCTAAGTACAAAGAAAGGAGCGACGGATATTTGACGCCCCGCCGTGCTCTGGCTAATAAAAGAGCTCCCGACGCATCCAAGCTATAGACAGGAGCAGAAAGGAGAGCCAAGTGCGCGGACACGTCTATAACGTCGCTGCCAACTTGATGGCTGGCCGGGACGGCCGCGAAAGTTGGGAGTCTTCGACCCTGGTTCGCGTGTGTGATGCAGACGCGGCGTCGCTGGTCAGACATTGACCGTCTCCTAGGCTACAGACTGACGCCCGGCAAATAGGCGCGCACGAATCTTCGACATCATTCCAGCTCCATGGCAACAATCACCGCTCGCGCGCTGCTCTCGGCGTCGCGCAACGGCCCGTGCTCTCATCGGTGACGGGGGGTTGGGCAGGACGCTTTTCCCACGTCCGAGCCTTCCGAACAAAGTAAAGAGCGCGCGATCAGTTGTTGACTACTCAGGCACACTTTATTCGTGTTGAAGGCCCAGACGCACACACAGGGTGCTGCACATGGCCTGGAAAGTGATCGAGCGTGTTCGCTCTTCTCGTCAGTGCTCAGCTATCTGCTACCGACAAAGTTTCGAATTGCATTTAACTGTTCAGCTAAATCTCTAAACTTTAGATGCAACCCGTCTCTCCTGCATGTGTGGGGGGGGGGCGCAATGTGGTGTTCTTGTTGTCATCGTCAAATTATTTGTCCGTGACAGCCATTTATCATTAGTGTGTTATGTCTCTCTTCTATTTGGACTGAAACTTCTTTTTGTCGCAAATGTAAATCCTTCGCCATCTTTCACGTTAGTAGACCGACACTTTGAGCACTTATGAGCCTTGCTTTAGCTGTAATTTGATATTACTGTTATATGCATATGACTCCCTTCAACACGGTACTTATGCGCGGGTATTATGGGCCGTTTGAAATCATGTTCTTTCTCAGCTGCAGATGCTGCAATTCACGGGTAAGCCAAATAAAAAAAAATTAGCAAGCAGTTCTGCCTTGCGGCTGTATTACGACTGTCCGTGTCAAGTGGGCAGAGTTCTTTCTTTCTTTCTTTCTTTCTTTCTTTCTTTCTTTCTTTCTTTCTTTCTTTCTTGGAATGGAATGGAAAAACTTTATTTCGGTCCTGCAGGACGCGCTTAGCGCGTAGCGGGCGTCTCCCACGTAGGGACCGACAGGGAGTAGTACCTGGCGGCCGCTTCGTGGGCCTGCTGCTTTCTTTCTTTCTTTCTTTTTTTCTTTCTTTCTTTCTTTCTTTCTTTCTTTCTTTTTTCTCACCTTCTTTTTTTCTTTCTTTTCTGCTTTCTATCTCTCCTTTTTTCTTTCTTACTATATTTTCTTCTTTCTTTCTTTCATTTCTTTTTTCTATCTTTGCTTTTTCTTTCTTTCTTTTTTCTTCCGTTCTTTCTTTTTTTTCTTTTTTCATTTTTTTCTTCCTCTCTTACTTTCTTTCTATTTTGCTTCTTTCATTTTTTCTTTCCTTTTTCTTTCTTTCCTTCGTTCTAGCTCTGCTTTTTTATCTTTCTTTTTTTCTTTCTTTCTATTCTTGCTTTTTGTTTCTTTCCTTGTTTCTTTTTTCTTTCCGTTCTTTCTTTCTCACTTTCCTTCTTTCTTAATTTGCGTCTTTCTTTCTTTCTTTCTTTCTTTTTTTTCTTTACCCGCTCTGGTAGTTTATTGGTAATGTGTCCTGCCAATCAGCACGATTATGCGATTCGATTTCCCGAAATGCAGAAACGCCCCATGCGTTTAGACTTAGGTGCGCTTTTTAAAGAACCTCGGGGTGCCATAATGACAATACCGAGACCTCCATTGAAACCTACCTCATGGTCACATCAATGTTTTAGATCTTGGGCGAGAACTCTAATTCTTTCTTTTTTTTTATTCATACCGTATATAGGAAAGAACGTTTTAATTTGTTAATGTTTTAAGGAAACGTTTTCAAACGATAATAGAAGCCAACAAAATGTGTTCGTCATTCATACGGACGCACACAACTAGAGTCCGACCCTTCCTAATTCAACGTTGAGTGTCATTCTTCGCCGTTGTTTCGCGGCTGTCTTCATGAGTGTAGTTCGAAAGGCACAATGGCGTTGAAAGCGACTTATCTGTTCCCTTTCTTTGAACCAATCGGCGAACAGATGTATGTGCGACGCATTAACGTTTGCAGCGAGTATTTTCGTTTCTCCAGTTAAGAAGTTACGTATACCTAGTGCGTGGGAAGGCGTGCAGAAGCGTTTTTTTTTTTTGCGAAGCTGTTTGGCCTTTGCCTCACGAGTTTCTGACGTACGTACATACATAAAGCGAATATAAAGTGAACTGCAGAAGGGAGCGTATCAGAACACTTGCGCATCAGAAGCCAGAGCAATAATGGCGCCCTCTTTTGTACCTCAGCCTTTTTCGCAAGACGAGATGCTGTGAAGCCTCGCAAAATTTCGCCCACACAGAGTGAGTCAATCGCAGGCTTTTATCGCCCACTGTGAATCCAGGCGATCAATTCTACGGGGTGGGCTTATATATACGTATATAGAACACATTATTGAGAAACCTCGTTGTTCCTGTGTTTACTTGTGTCTGGCGCTAGAGTTTCAGTCATCAGGCTTCTCCATCAATATTATTTCAATTACGCACATGCATACGTAATCGCACATGCATACGCGCACGCACAAAAACACGGAAGCAAGCACAGACATCGAGGCAAAAAATGATCGCGTCATAGTATGTGCTTGTGCAACGTTTCTCAATTATTACGCGTGTCTGCGGCACAATTTTAACCACATATTACCCCATCATCGCTCTTCAAAATCTTTGAACAAGAAAAATTCAAAGAAACACGTTCCTATCCATACAATATTAAAGAAGCGCACAGTGTCATGCGAGAATGACAAGTATTACAAAAATGCAGCGCTGCAATGTTTTCTACACACTTGTCGTCATGGCTGTTGCGAAAATCAGCCTAGTTACCCATAAAGCAATAGAAGAAAGGCACAGTATAATGTTCCAGATGTTGCCCAGTCACTGCGTAATTCAGAGGAATGAGATAGTCGACGTATCTAACTGATTCACCCACGATGGCGCCAGCAGTGTCATAATCTGGCACAGCAAAAAGACTTTGCTTTCAGGTGTTATGCGAGGGATTATGCGTCAAGTGCCAGCTCGTAATAAGTCACGTGCTGCGTGACGCTAACAAACAAAAAGTGAGTGTCTCACACTTGCCGCAATGCCAACTGGTGGCACTAACTGACGCCCCCACGTTTAGAGCCACATGCATACTCCATTAATTGCTAGAGTTGCTAGAGCATCGGATTATAAGTTGCTACAGCATTGAACGCGTTATTCGAAGGTCGCAGTCTTGATCCCTGCACACAACAAGTTATCTTTTCATCCACTTTTTTTCTTCACAATTACAATACAATGACTTCTAAAAAACCTCATAATTTCCGTGACATAATTGTCTATCAGTTCGCATTATTAATTCGTGCTAGCACAACATTTACTGCTGTAGCTTAAAGAATTCACCCACGTTTACAAGTCCGTGCTTGAATAATTTGAACCCTGACCTCCAACTACATATGCCGTTTAACTTATAACAAAGTGACTCTATCCTGCTCGCCCATGTATCTATGGCTTGGAGTGCCATATTTGAAGGCTTATTCACTTACAATTGGTATGGCCGACAGCCCTCTGTGTAAGCTTTGCTGTTACATCGAAACATTCGCGCATCTTTTTTGCGACTGCACCTTTTTAGACTAAAAAAAACTGCAGCCCTCTCAGCCTCTTTATAAGTCAGGTGTAAAACCACTCTTTGACAGTACACGAAATTCTAGGGCACTGTGCGATTTCCACGCAAGCTGATATGATGCCATTGCCTCGGTTTCTTAGGAAAACCGGCCTGAATGACACGTTTTCACTGGTTATGTAGGTGTGCTATTTTTGGAAAGTGCTACTGTGATGACCGTGTAGTATTATAAGACTTCCTGCTTCATTCTTTATCATTCAATTTCCTTTCCTAAATACTCGGGTAGCCAATTGGAGGTTTTTTTCGTTAACCTCCCTGCGTTTCCTTCACTTTTTCTCCTGTCTTTCTCTCATTATTTTTCAACAGAGCAAAGAAATGTTGTCTATATTGTCTAGTAATATTCATGATACTTTGTCTCACATTATAGAAAATATGACAATAAAATTATACTTTAGAATTCTAAACTAACTTTGTGTGGCTTTTTATGGCCATTTTAAGCAGGCAGCGTAAATCAAAGGTCATATAAAGTGAGAATATTACAAAACACTTGTTTTTAACTATGTGAGGATGATTACTACAGTAACCAACTAGTACATCTAGCAGCATTATTAACACTTCCTTCTGGAAGTGCATAGGAAAAAAATGCCTCAGAATAATCTTGAACGGACTTCACTTTCTTGCTTAGCATCTCATACTGATACATGTCAGAGTGATTCATGTTCGAGACGCAATAATGCAAATCAACACACCATGCAAGCGCGCCACTGTGGTGGCTTCGACCTATGGCGTTCACTAATAATCAACAATCGTTTTCAAATCCGCCTACGGATTTTCTTTGTTTCAAAAGTGGAAGAACAACTGGGGTAAGTGTTTCGCAATTAAACTAATGTTCACAACAAATTCAATTCGTGGTTTGTCGTCAATCAGGTTGTGCGTTACCAAATCGTCTGTTTGGTCTGTCATGGAGGTCACGGCGCTTGACTGATCACCTGAATGACGCACGTTGCATGGCGGCCGTGACGATCGCATTTCGAAATAGGCGAAATGCTAAGGACCCGTCTGCTGTCTATGCATGGTAAAAAAAAAAACCGGCGGTGTAAATTATTGGGAGCATTTCCTTACGTTGTCTCTTATCACCAGCGTAACTTTGGGCCGTTACATCCCATAAAACAACCAACCAGCCAGCTTTCACGCAATCGCATCTGCTTGGTGCTGATCTTTGCGATAAACATTGAAAGCACGTGCACGCTCTTGTATGCCTCCGGCATTTGCAATTTGTTTAAATCCCCCGAATCGTTTATAAATTACACTCTAGATAGGTAAGTTCATTCTATGGAGGACTTGTGTTTGGTAAATAATTTATGCAATATCTATTTCATTTTGTCTCTTAGCATATAAAAGTAAAGCCAAAAGGCTTTGCAATCGCTTCTTCCGCCCTGTCTCAAAGGGACCTTTAGGAGATACCGAAGTGTGGTAGTATTATTATATAACTTCCAGAAAAATTACTCATCGTGGAGTATGCCTAGTTGCATAGCCGATGATTTGTCATGTGAGTATCGCTGGTAAAGAAAATCCTGGCTGCCAAACTTCCACTTGGGCTCACAAGTGAATAGTTAATAGCCAGAAGTTTTGTGAAGGTTTGGCGACGTAAACATCTCCTCCATCACTAACTCCACAAGCAGCACTCATACCAGCATGCTGCAAAGAGATCCTTTCCTCCCCGAGTGCGGCCATGCTTTGCCTCGTCGTCTACGAGTGCTGTTAAAAGTTGGTTCCTATCGATGCACGCATGCATAAATCGAAAACGATGCGTAGACAGTCCGTCATGCGTGTCATTGGGGTTATGGAGAGGCGCTTGAACACCTTATAATAAAGTGTGTCACTTTCCTTATGTTGCGTAAATCACTATTAGATAACCAGTCCGAGCTTGAACTGAGATATACGACCCTCCGCGAATGCCTGTTTTCAAGTGGGCATGCTTTGGCTGCTACGTCCTCTCTTCTCGCAATTACGAGTTATTTGCTTAGTCAAGCTAATAAAATCATCGTATATGACGGGCTGAAAATAACAATTACGCTGATAAAAGTCGGTTTTACAATAATACAACAATGGTAAGAATGGCGATTGTTTCCCAGTCGATGGGTAAAAGTAGTGTGAATGAAGTTCACGTATTGATGTAGCCGAAACGAGTAAAATGCCTCGTCAATAACATCAGTTTTCGTGTCTTCGTGAGGCAAAACTCGGCTTATAAATAAGACTTGAATAGTTTCCTGTTTTCTGTTTTGAAAGCAATAACACCAATAGTAGGACGAAGTGCTCGCATCAATGTCCTGCCCTAACATGGCAGAACTTACGAACGTGAAAGTGAACAGGCGCCAACAGATGTGATGATTATCTCCAAGACACAAGCACATGAAGACATCAGTTTGCCAAAGCAAGAAGTATTATCCATCAAAAACGACAGTACCGGAGGCAAAGAACTGCTTCACAAAGCGTACCACAGTAAAATCAAGTGTGCTATTCAGAAATAACCTGTTTTAACTAAAACTCTTGTCGTCTGAAAACGTTCATACGATGTGTGTACGAGAGAGAGTGGAAGTGACTCTCATTTTCTAAATAAGAGGCACAAGTGAGCCTGGTATATAGAGAACTATAAATGTAAAAGGGAGAAAAAGGCAATAAATACGTATAGAAATGAAGCCAATGTCGCTAAAAAAAGGTAAAAAATAGCTGCTAGAGTGTTGTGTGACTACAGGGCTTGCTTAGGCTATAGGAGTGCATCCTCAGTTCTAGTCCACCTTCACTTCGTATATCAAGTGATACCTGCTGCTAACGGCGCCGTCATCCGACGGTATACCAGTAACACATTAATTGCTAACTCTGAGAGGCAGTTTACTCTCGGTACACAACATATTAAGTAGTGAGGCGCGAAATATACATAAGGCATTATCAGCTACTGACCAGCAAGGTCAGAAGAGAAGCTTCCTAAGAAGCTTCTCCGGTAGGAGAAGCTTCCTACCATAAGGTATAAAGGAACAAGAAGCAAAAAAAGCAGTGCAAATATCGTTAAACAAAAATATCACTACACCAGCGGCTGCCCTGCTCACTATTTCTTCCGTTGTATTAGTAACTATTCCATAAATATTTAAAAGCAAGAGACCTTACAGATGGTAACAGCTTTTAGGACTTTTGTGAATTTAAAATACGTGGATAAGGCTCAAGACCTGCCAGTAAAAGTAAGAAAGAAAGAAAAAGCTTTGCTGCGCAAACTGCCGCTGTCTTTAACTTGTAAGGGGCGATGAATTTCTGCATGTTATGCACTGCACAGTTTTCAAAAAGTGCTAGCAGAATACTATATAGAAACTGTAGTGTTGTTATCACAATTTCATATTATTTTCATTACGTGCTTAAGGATAGTAGAAGGAGGTGAAGTGAAGGTATGTTATCGGGTGACATAAAAGGGAGTTTTGAAATAGTGTTTGCTAACTTCAGGTCCCATTATTGCAACGCTTTCTATTAATGCTTTGCTACAAGTTCAACTGACAATTGTCTGAAATGTTGATATTGTGAATTATGTTGTGGTTGCAGGTATAAACAAGTATTCTTGCTGCCACTAAGGTAACTTCGCTCTGTTTATCAGTAAGCATACCACTTTATCGTTATTATGACGCTAAATTTATCACCTTAGCGCTAGGCTACCGCCTGCTGTGGTCCACGCCTAGCATCCTGCAGTTTAATAACAGCCTTCGAACTGGTAATGCTATCAGGACCGCTAAATCAATACCTGTCTCTCCTGGAATTTGCAGTCGCAGATCTTTATCCGTATAAACCGATTACTCTTATGGCTTCTTGCTGCGGCGTGTTGCTACGATAGCCTTGATCTCTTTACTACCACAAGTGCAGCAAAAAGTGAGGATAGAGAGACGGCTTTGTGTAAGTGAGATTCTGCTTTGATAGCACATATAAACCGAACTGGAATATTGGCAGTTCGCATGAAAAACTTGGTGTCAATCAGGATTCTAAAAACTGCAATGGCTCAAAACACTAGTAACGATTCTTCGCTGAGGTCACTCACATGTATACTCTGTCAATACGTTACGTGTGGAAGCGCCAAGAGACATTGCTGCTACGCGTTGCATTTGCATGTGTGCTTGTAGTGCCAGTTCTGGGATAAGTGATACTTTGTTCCTATTAAGCAAAAGGTCAATCTACGAAACTACGCTCCTCTATGTGAAATTAGATGATGTACGCTGAAGGCAGTAGGAGAACCATCGCGAGTGCTCTTTTCTACTGTAATTTGCGCACGAGGAAAATCTCGGAAGGCCTCTGCCAAGCGATATCAGCCTGCTTTGATATTATTGCCACCACCATCTTCCGCACATGCCAGCCGGAAACAAGTGAAATAACAATTGACTTTGTTGAGCGCATAGAATACATGTGACGGCTGCTGCCATTTCGGTATTTGCGCACGTGCCGTTGACGTTTGTGTTTGTGTGTGGTCCCAGTGTAAAGCAACTAACCAAAGCCAAACCACAAAGTGCGAATAAAAATGTACCTAAAAGTTCTCTTACGTACTACAATGTGGAAAACACGGTCTCTACATATGCACGGTATTCTCTTCTCATAGGCTATTCTTATTTTTCTCTTAAGCGCTGTCTTCTTTCCTCTTTCTTTCTCCTCCAGAGAAAGTAGACGTGCGTGGTGTGTCTTTAGGTGGCAGTTTTCAGACTGATCTCTCCCTCTTTCTGCCACGTTCTTATGTATGCATATCTAACAATAATAATAGGCTGTTTTTTGTTGTGAATAACAAAAAAAGATGTTAGTCAACACGCTTCATTTCACTTTTTCTCGAGACAGGTGATAACAGGCTAATTATATTTCATTCGATCTATATAACCTGCTGCTCACCATTATTCATTGCGTAATGTATTGTCATGGTGCCGAAGGTTCCAGGTGGCTGAAACTTTTGATATTGGTCCGAGCATTTGTGATTTCCATGGCGTCTTTGTTGGGCACCTAGGTCTCATAGGGAAAAGATTCTTGGCCTTTTATTCTTATCGCCACGATCTCAAGCTCGTATGACATGAAGTATAGCTATCATTATCGCTATCTTTTTGTACTTGTGAATATGAGCGCCATGGTATGGGTGGTGAACTGTATGTTATTGCGACACGGCACTTAGCCGAGGAAAGGGGTGAAGGTCACCAAGCAGATCTGCCTGAGCGATGGCAACCTGATGCTGTTCAAAGTGGCATTTTCAGTAAATATGGAGGATGCTCGTAGCTCAGAGAACATATGTCGTCCCGCACTCAGATTTGGGTGCACGTTAAAGAACCCCAGGTGGTCGAAATTTCTGGAGCCCTCCACTACGGCGTCTCTCATAATCATATGGTGGTTTTGGGACGTTAAACCTCACAAATCAATCAATCAATCAATCAATCAATATGTCGTCCCAGTCATCATGTGATTATTTTCCCCGTAATCATATGAAGATAGGTACAGATCACGCTAAGCACGGATGATTAACAAAAATAACTGCACGTTTCTGCTCATAAAATGTGGTAGGTGTAATATCGAAATAAAGCCGGCAAACCACGTGAATTAACGCACTCATGAAGCGCGATTCTGAGTACACTAAGCACCTCTTGGCCTGATGATTTTGCAGGGAGGCCTCTTGCGTGCAAATATGAACTAGAATCTTCGTTGAAACTACAAGAGTTTTTATGGTTACCAGAGAACCCTTCCAGTAGGCCACTGCAGGTCGCGGTGCTGCCCTGCATGCGCCCGTTCAAGCGAGGACCGCATCACACGCCTGTCGTCATTTTCCTCAAGCAGTGGACAGACGCCTTATAGTGGAGGAAAGGCGGTATGCGGGAGCCCAAGCGAGAGCGGGAGAAATGAGGACCATTCAGCCACACTAAGCGTGTTAACCTTCTCTCTCTCTCTCTTCCCTGTCTCTTCAACGGGCATGCGATGATGCTTGTCACGTTGACTCTGCCATAGACTAAAATGCTTGGTCTCTTGTTAATCCCAGAGGCATTATTTGCGTATTTTGAATTTCCGGTGCTTGGAACCGTCAAGAGCAAGCAGTTATAGAAGACTCAGTTAAAAACTCTGGCCAAACGCCTATACCACAATTCTAGTACTCGGAGACGCTATGCAAATCAGAAAATTTATTTCTTACTATTTTTTGCCGCATTCGCACCCATGAACTCCGCACATGTATAAGTTGGTTCCAGACTTGGTACTTTAGTTGCTGTACTAACGCGCTGTGTACGTCTACTCGCAATGTGCATTAACTACTACTCTCTGTGTAGCTGATTGTTGTGGCACGTTAATATGCCGCCCGTGTTATGTGGACTGCCATTCGTGTTTAATTGGAGCAGGTATTTGTAACTGTCATTAGCCAAGTGTGTACTACGTGTGTCTTTTTATAGTACCGTTATCTTCACGCTGTTACAAATTGGCCATTAACACGACAGTCAGACTGCTTTACTTTTCTTTTCTTGTGTGTACGCAGCTCACCTAGTATCTCACAGTATCAATATTTTTCTTTGACACTTTCTGAACTGGAGATATTTCGTTTTACTCTTTCTCTTTGTTATCGTTGTACGATTATACGTATTTGTACTTCTCGATGCGCACTACCTTGCTTCCACAATTTTCTGTTGTAGCAAGCTATTTGGGCTACCACTATTTTCGTCTCATAAATTACAACAGAAATGACATGCCGGAGGTGGATGTGCAGGTAATGGTGGTGGTTTTGTGTGTAGCTATGACGCAGTAAAAACCTAGAACATGAAGAGTATCTAAATAATCGCAATTGTGAAGCTCCCGAAGCTGAAACATTCGCAGGCTAGTGTCTCTAAAGTAACGTCACTAGTACAAGGGAAGTATTTTCTTGTTTACGACCGATTATCCTTCGCTTCTGCTTTTTATATTATCAAAATTCTTTACAATCCTTCACGAATGTTATGCATACTGGTTACATAAATAAAATATTTATGTAAATAAATGTAAATCTCCACTGTGAAACTTCACCAGCACGGGCTTTGTCTGCCTTGTCAGTGCAGACAAAACGCGCTTTCCAGTGAAGTGTGCGAAATATAAAAAATAACGAAACCACTGACCATGTATGTCCACAAATACCAGTTAGTTCGCAGCACTGTTCGGTGAAAAATGTTAATTAATGCTATTTAGTGTAAAAATCAAAACTGTGAACAAACTCCATTTTCTTTCCCCCACTCCTTGGAGGGCTGCCCTGTGAAAGCATGTTTGATTGTGGTGAAGTTCGTACTTTTCTTGGCAAAGATACATAGAATAACAGCAAAGACTGACTAAACTCAAGCGTTATTGAGCAACCTGGTGGCAACAAATCTGTAAGCTTTTCATGTTACCAAATAATACGTTTCCTTACTACTCAGCACGGTGAGAACATTGACAAGGCACAGAACACACGTGACATCTGTCGTGATATGACGAGAAGAAAAGGTATTCATAATCTTGATCAGTATTCATACGCGAGAGGACCGCGGGTGTCGAGCAATACTGAAAAACCTCAAAATAGACGTACTTTTTCTGTAGTGAAAATCCCTTTCTTACGAAATTCCTTTAAAGCTACACTACGACCACATTTAGGAGACTCATTCTTTTCTGGCGCATGGTGTTTGCGTCATTATTGGCATCATTCTTGCACAAAAGGGGCTAGTTAGAAGCATTGTGTAAAGTGTTTTCCGCACACTGTGTTATTTTGTTGATCTACCCACAGCAGCTTGTATCATCATGGTCAAATAAGGTCTTCCAGCATCAATTCCACACACAAATGGATTTGATCGGGCACTGTATGAACATGCACGGATCCCAAGCAGTATCGCACCATGCAAATATCAGTATTTTTCATGCATGGACTGTGCTGTGCAATGAATTCTGTCTACACCAAGCAATACTTTCAAAAGGGAAGGTCCAAACAACACATGACTTGAAATGGCAGCAACATTCACAGGACAGAATTGAGCGTAGAATATTGTGGCCAGGAAAACTCAGCATCAGAGTTTGTCGAGGACGTCGAATGGTTTTGTCCCCTAAGCAACCTTCTAATATGAGTGAATGTATGACAAGGCATGCGAACCACCAATGTTTAACTACAACAAATTGCGCAGCTAAGAAAGTGGCAGCCTTCTGGCATCCTCAAAAATGTTGTTGAACAACATGATGAAGAACATGTCGTGGTGACGGTTTCGTTGGTTATTTTTAGATCATGTCATCTTACTTGTGGTGCAGTTTTACATGCACACGCCAGCTCATTTACTCCTCATTTCTCTCTTTTCTTTCCTTCTCTCTCATTTTTTGCCCCCTTTCCCACTCTTCCAGTGTAGGTTAAGCAACAGGACATTTTCCTGGTTCACTTCCCTGCCTCCTGCCATTACATTCTTTTCCTTTCTTTCTTCATTCTTTACTTCCAACATTACACAAGATTGTGCGAACGTCCTTGTCATTTGTTGTTTGCTTCGAGTAAATTAATGTTGGGATATAATGTATACGCTTGAGCTCGGTAAATATTTTTGATGCGAGCATATCTCCGCATACATGGTCACGAAAGAATTTTTGCTACTCTTGTGTACAAAGGACAGTAAGGGGATTGTGGTCTCTTGGGTGTATTGCGACGAACGCTGGTCATCATTTATCTGTACGCTGTCATCTAACAGCGTTAAGCCGTAAACGAAGTGAGGGTGAAAGAGCTTCATGTTATGGGTGCTTACCATTACGTGCAAATCCTAAAAGAAAATAGAGAGTACCAAGAAAAGAATCTATTTTGTAGCGATATACTGATTACTCGTCTCCGGGGGAGAAACACGGAAAGTTCAGGTGTCAACCCCAAACGCGAGACAAATACAGTGATTCCTACATTTAGTATTTCCTTTTCCACTGAGAACAATACGCATACTGCTCCCGCTATCCATCACTTCCTCCTCACCGGAAGGCCGAACAAAAGGAGAAAGTCGCGTTAGATTCGCGCCCGCGAGGCTCTTCTTCTCGGGTTGAACTGAATACTGCCTGGACTTATTTCGTTGTTCGGGTCCAAAAAAGAATACAACGCTCGGGTTCTTTGCACACACCACAGAAAGTCCTCGCACTCAGCTTTCCGAAGGGCCCCCTTGTTAAAAGAGTAACCACAATAACTATAACCGTGAAACGCAACTATGCTGGTTGTACTGGGTCCCCAATCATACGTCACATGGCATGGTCGATTCCGTGGCATTACTAATTACACCCACTGTGAACTGCCAGCGCAGAGTGTTCCAGAGGAACGCAGTCGGGAGAAAGCATGCTGGAGACGCAAAGCCACCTAGCAGCCGTACTAGCAGACCTACGGCTTGCAAGTGTGAGAGAGCTGTGAAAGGTCATGCGGCAAAGCGTACGCAGGTATGGATGGTGTCAACGGTGTACGACAATAATGACAACACGCCGGCCTCTGCTGGTGCTGCAGCCGAAGTGGAGCGTGCCCACGTCGCTTGCCCCCGGCTTCAGCTGCAGAGCACCAGCGGTGGCAGGCGCGCGGGGTGGCAAGCGTGCAGGGTGTCGGGCCGTAAGCCTCGGGGCGCGGCAGCAGTGTAACACGCACACACCCCCACACACACACAGTCCGCGTGCAGAGATGTGTGCCTGGGCGAGGCCAGCACAAGGGGCGCCATGCTCGGAACGGAAGATGGCGGCGTCGTGTTTATCGATCATGTGGGGCCGCGTGCGTCACGAGAGAGAGAGGGATCCCGGGTCGGCCGCAGGGGAGGGCGGCCGGGCTCGACCGCCACGCGTCCCCGGCGGCCGCGTGCACAGACCGGCGGAGCCAACTCACTTCATTTGCTTGACGATGGTGCTCTTGCCGGACTCCCCCGCACCTGGAAAAAGGGGTCCGACGTGAGCGTGCGCCGACATGGGGCGTATTGGTGGCGCGACGCCATGACTGCCCCATTGCCACAATGGACGCCATGACGTGCGTTAAGCCTAATCATGCTTGTACCCGGTGTCGGCAAACCCCTGGGGCAAGCCGCGGCCCTTCGAAACGCACCAGAACAGAGCCATAGGGCACGCTCCGGGCCGGATCGGGGAGCCGCCGCGCGTGCACTCGGGGGAGAGCTGTGCCGCCGGGCAGCGCGGCAAGGCGGAGAAGCCACTCACCGAGGAGCAGAAGCTTGATATCTTTGGCGGCCTGGATGCCGTCCTCCTTGAGGTTTTTCTCAATCTGCTTGCTGCGGGCGAGCGCCGCCCGCTCCTCGGCACTCATAGCGCAGCCCATGGCTCAAGCTGCGGTCAGGGCTCCTGGGCGCGATCCCGCGGTGGGCGGCGCTGGGCAACACACGCCGCTGGACTCGCCGGAGAGCACAGGCGACGACAGCACCCTGAAGCCGGGCAGGCGGCTTTCCGCAGCTCTATGATAATGAGCGCTCGCACGGGCACAGCCGCCGCCAATCGACGCTCCGGACCCAGTTTACGGTCGCCTAGGTGACGCTCGAGCCCCAGCGTGACGTCAGCCTCAGCGCCATCTTGCGCCGGCGCTGCGCGACGCCCGCTCGTGGCGCCGCTCTTGGGAGCGGCTGCTTGGCGCCCGAGGCAGCGAGACCCGCGCTTTATGGAAGCGCGCTTAAGCACGCTGCCTGTTCTCAGCGCTCCTGTCCCCACCAACAACGGCGCTATCGAAAATGTGCGTGGTGCCCGGAGTCTTACAAAATGTCTCATCAACCCCCAACAAGCGTGCTGTCATGTTCTTCCGACTCTTTTATAGATTAGAGTGATAATACATTGTTGCCAGTGCCTCAGCTTCACAGATCCGTGGACAGTGCATTTCACAAAAATACAAATAAAAAAATAATCTCTCTGTCAATACGGACAACTAGCACAGCGTCCTTTCATGAAACATTGCGAGCTGATTTATTGGGTAATGGTTATTCCCATTATAACTTGTGCCACAAATTTTTAGCATCGCCGTATTAAGATAGAAGCTGCCTATTTAGTATTCTGTGAAAGTATATCACATTTAACATTAAAAAAATAGAATAATCTAGTGAGATCTAAACTTATCTATATATTACCGACGCAGAATGAAATTTTTGTTACCTTCACCTGTCAAAGCTGCCTGTGTGGATCCAACAGAAAACAAATTGTATACACGCTGTATAAATTTATTAACACTACTGATTAGCAGCATTGTTATAATTGGAAAATATTGAAAATTTCGGACGTACGGCTTTTAATATGATTAGACAACATTTTTTTTAATTTCGGAATATACAGTTCCTCATATTAAAGAGTAATACTATGATTCTTTTTTTAATTTATTTCTGACTGTCTTTGGTGTGATTGGCACATTTTTACGATTATTTGTGTTTTCAGACATTTTTTCTCATTCTTTTGTTATGAAATAAGACATTGTTTCACTGCTATCACCTTACCTTCACATTAAAAAAGTAAGCACTGTTACTGTTACATTTTTTATGTCATTGTACATTTAGAATAAATTCACTTTCACGCAATTTCATTCAGTGTGAAACGGGGAATTATGCAAGCTCTTTGAATAATTAAAAAGTCGCTTTTTTTTCGAATCACACGTGTGGTATCTCATGCAAATTTCATCATTTTTTTCAATATGGTCATTTATACGTTTGATTTCATCTATTAAGAAGCAACTTCGCTTAACATGTTGCCGTACTTTGTGCTCGACTCGTTATAGAAAGGTTAGGTTTTTCGGGGGTAAGTAAACCTACCTCCACTACTCACCGTTTTGCCTGGCAAGTTGGCTTTGCGTATAGCATTAATTCTTCACAGAAAAAAAACAGTCGCAGGGCAGTAGTGCTCACGTACGTCATAAAACGTACCTCGAGCAGTTTATCGATGATACACCTCAAATGATTTAGAAACAAGTTTAGGAGTGTGAATGGTGTGTAGATTAAAAAACAGAATAGAGAAACTATTGCCCATCAAGTAAATTGACAGAGCTTCAGCTACTTTTCTCGTAGGCAGACCATGTCCGTCGATTTTTTGAGCAGGTTGAGGGTCTGTGCGAGAACAGACAAGAAGATATCTTGAAACAGCTAAAACTTACGAAAAGTTCAAGTAAGACAGGGAGGCTTCGCAAGTGTGGAAAGGACACTTCATCGCATTGAAGGGAATGGGGGTCTGGTAAGGTTTATTCACAATTACGCGGAAATGTTCATAAGCTATTATAAAGATAAAATACGAGGTTACTGTTCGAAAATTTCTGTCATTCCTGTTTCAATTCAACCGAGGGCAATAAAAGTGGTGTTCACATTATGAGAACACCATGTACTTCCTTGCTTCCTAACAACCTTCATAAGAAGCCTCCGGCCGTCGCTAGCTAGCACCCGTCCTCCCATGCAGAAAAAGGAAGAATGTCACGGTGTCATCGCGGATAGATCTCTTTGATCTCTTACGATCCAGCTGTTCTGCAACACGAAATCAGGCGATTTTGGGAATAAATTGTAACTGTGGCATGGATAGCTTGTTAACTTTTTTGTGCCAGTGGTTCAAATATGGCAGGATACACTATTGAGAAGGACATAAGCCGACTGTGGCTTTTTCTGAAAAAACAAAAAATCGAGCGAATCCGAGACAGCCGTAACAGGTGCACATAAACACGCAGTTTACATGTCTGAACTACTGTTTTTGTTTTAGGGGTGAAGCACCTAAAGGCGTAGGCTTGCCCACCGTCGTAGCCACCCCTAGTACTCGGATGTAGGTGACAGACAGACAGACAGACAGACAGACAGACAGACAGACAGACAGACAGACAGACAGACAGACAGACAGACAGACAGACAGACAGACAGACAGACAGACAGACAGACAGACAGACAGACAGACAGACAGACAGACAGACAGACAGACAGACAGACAGACAGACAGACAGACAGATGGGTGGATGGACGAACGGACGGATGGCCGTGTTGATGATGTACTGGGCAAGATTCACAGAAGATTCGTGGTTTTCGCCAACTAATGCACAATCGCTCCGTGGATGTGCGGAGATTTTTTACGAAGGCTTTGCTGTAGAGTGTTGAAACCCAATAAGTACTCTGAAATCTCACACTGTAGAATCACCCCACTTCTCAGAATGAAAAAAAAACGAAAAGAAAAAAACCAATCTACAATACGATAAAGACCTAGGCAACGAAAAATAAAAGGGTGAAGAGAAATTGGGGGCAAAGTAATGCAACAAAATAGAAATCTTCATGAAGCCCCGTAAAAGTACGAAAAAAATGTTTACAAAATTGTTTTTAAAGGAAGAAAATTTTGAAATATCGTAGTCGGCAGTAGGAGCTGAGCTCTCTGGCTACCCTAATGAATTTAGAAAGTGACAAGTCCTGGATTTACTGCCCATTTCTGTTGTCTGTGGCAAGGCGAGAATCAGCGCTTTTTATGCTACCTAGTTCAGTCATGAAGACGTCAAAAGTTCAACACTATACTTGGCGAATTCCGCCTATACACACCATGTACACTAAAAAATGCCGACAACTTAACACTGTGACAGTGACGTGCATACACTACGAGCTGCGCTGCAGCACAAACCTTCTCTTTCTTATGGTTGTGTTTTGCATACAATAAGTGCCAATGACCAAACTGGCTTTGCAATACACGGATTATCGTGAAGCGCTGGTTAGAGATCCGAACACGCTGCTATTTGCACACCACGGAAGTAAGAGCGACCTCGACCTAATCAGAGTGGCCAAAAACACTAAAAACTAAAAAACCCCAGTATTGACTTGCTACTAAACAAGTGCCAGCCCAAAGACACTGAGCAGTTACCGTAGTCTGCCAAAGTCCCACCTACCCCCGCAGAGAACTTGCGGCTCTGCATTTCAAAATAAAAGCCTTTGTAACCATACGTCCTCCCATCAATCCTATCATCCACTGATCACTAGCGATACCACCACTTTGACTAGTGCGACAGCTTCCAAGTCGAGCAATAGGTTATAACTACGTATATTTTTTTGAGATCTGCCTTACACACTTGTGTTACCAGAATACTACGTAAGAATAATTTAACAGTGTTGTTGTATTTCATGCTCTACACATAGCTTCCTCACTGCGGTCATTGAACGCTCTCTGAACCATCATCACCACGTCGTTCATCATTCACGTCATCATTTACATCCTTCACAAAAGAAAATTAGCATAGTGAACAAACGTTGCTTCAGTAAATTTACTCCGTACATATTCGCGCGCATTATGCCAAACAGTTTATTTGAAAGAGCAATTCTCTACTCCTTTCTGTGCACAGGTGCCGCTTGGTCGTTTTTGTTCCCTTACCAAACCCCGAATGAATGGGTGAAATAAAGTTATCATATATTGGGGAATCAGTTGTAGCATACGCTCATGCATATTAACATGTGTATGCTCATTATATAAAGCAGACACCAAGAAATGTGACTCTGCAAAGGCCTGCAGTCTGTTTGAAGCCTGACAGGTGGAAGTGTAGAGTTTGCCTAACTTCAAAGAGCTACTGACCCCGAATATTTATAGCAGATATACCATGAATCTTTCTGACTTGTCTGCATTGCCTAAAGATTAGGCCATCGATACAAAACGACATCACGGTAGAGGGCTCCTGTACAAACAGCAACTGCGAACAATGTAAGGGTTTGCTCAGTACAAACGAAAATGAAACTACAGAGGTGATGCTCGACCTGGCCTGAAAGGGTTTAGCGAGCACTGTAGTATAAATTCATATTAGATTCAGTGGGCCCAGTTGCCCACTGCTAATGACAGAGTGAAACAATATACCCTCTGACATCCTCCAAATGGAAACCACCTCCAATAATTTGGGCAATGATTAATATAAAACAATTGGGTTAGGGTCTCGAGGCACTAAAAGTTTTAAAGGCGGCTTGCGCTCTTGAAATTCAAAAAAAAGAAATCAAGATCAATTTGTTGGTGTCGAACTGAGTGCCCAATGTTACCAAGATGTTTGGCAGAAAAGTGCACTCTACGTGCAACCTGATTTCTCTCCAACTAAACCGTCTAAACCCTACAACTGTACAATGCGTAAAGCGGACTTCCTGAATAGCAGGCGTCCTTCACAGAAAAGATACATTAGCAGGTGATCACTTCTACATGTGCACTAGCGTCTCTGAAACCAACGACGACAAGGTCAAGGCATTTCACGCCGTAGGCTTCTAATTCATAATTATTCTCATCGCAGACTTGTTAAATTTTGAATTAATTTTTTGTATGAAAGGCGCGAGAAATCCCTTCTTGGAAGACAAGCTAGTGCTACATACCATAGGCCGACCGCCTTCGTTAACACCAGTTCGTCAGCCTAAACTGCGGTGACAAGTCACAAGGCACCGGGAATCTTTCGAGTCATGTCATGTCAGTTCATGTCACTGAGACACGCTGGGTTACATGCACGCGAGTGTCTCTCAGATGCCAGACGCTATAGTTTACTAAGTTTCGGTGGAAATGTCACCTCTAAAAATTGACGTTACCCTCATGTTATGTTTACCTTAAGTTCCTGTGCACTCTACGTGCCGAAAAACGGCAACAGGTTAAAACACGTTTACCCGATTTATTGGTGAGTTTTGGCCTACTTTATCTATCAATGAAGGATAGATTGTTTCCTCATCATGGAACTGCTAAGTAGCGCTAACTTAAGGGACAAGAGACAAGAGACGAGTTGTATTTATTCATCATCATTACGTTCATGAAAAGCACTAAAAACGCAATAGGGGTAAGGAAAACGCAAGACAATGATAAGGTTGCTTTGTGAATACGACATCAGTGTTCATTAAAAAGAGAGAGACTCAAGCTAGTGCACTGAGGGGAAGAGTAAATAAACTGTAGAGTTCCAGGACATTAACCAAATGACAGAAACAGGCCAGTGGTAGTTGCTCTTCATCTGCCAGCGATGAAACACCACCTTAACAGAAAGCTCTTGGATAATACCTATGACTGGTTCGTTATTGTTAAATAACTAATAATTTATTTAGCTGAATTCTCGCCGAAAATACTTTAGGATTATGACGCATGCCGTAGCCGGGAAATCCATATTGTTAGGTGGGCGTTTAAAAACTTGTGCTTCTTTAACGCACTCCTAAAGCAAAGCACATGGATGCATCGGGGGACACCACAACTGATGTCTATTGGACGATTTCAGTGACCTTTACGAGAAATGCCAAGTAGGTTCATCATCGAGGCCACAACGACCCCATGAAATATGTCCTCTTTTATTTCCCAGCAGACATAATTGCCCTCGTTCAGGCTGATAATTGTGGTTGTCTGAAGGCGTATTCAGCTGGTCCTAGACGCAACAGTCAAAACATCACGATCTGCATTTATATCAAGAAATTGCCATCACGCCACAATTCACTGAGCCAATTTATACTGAAACAAATGAATTCACATCGCTTGGAGGACCGTTTCGCTAATGAAGACGCAAAATATATTCTTCTCCTCTCGCACACATTCCTCAAACTCTGCAGCGCTGACAAAAAAGAACTACGGACATATGAGCGCATGATATGTGCTGACTCTCAAATGAATTTTTCTTCTGAAAAACGCGAAAAAAGTAAACAAAAGGAAATCATTTAGTCACGTTACATATGCTCTAAAGCTTTCCTGGCATTTGTACTTTAACAAAGCATGTGCACAACAAATTCTAAGTCAAATTGCCGCACGTGCTGAATAAATACTCGTATTCCTTATACCAAAGCTTAGTTGATGGTTGCCTAACTTATCTTTCGTTGCTTTTTTTAATGTGGAAGGCCTCGATAATTTATCGGGCAAGCTGCTTGTAACAAGGAGCGTTAAGCAAAAAAAACTTGCGTGGCTCCTTATCCATTTACCTGAAACGACCTGAAAGAGTGAGCCTTTTTTTTTGCTTTTTTCATTCGATTGCATTCACTGACTAGAAAGATTTCTGCATTTAGCATAGATTTCTATTGCCTCCGGGGTCGGAGCAATCCCAAGCTTTCAACACATCCCTTACATCCAGGATCACCTTATCTTTGCCCGTGCGACGATGACATCTGATAACACCATCATTTGACATCACACTCTGATGCCACAGCGACGTCACCATGACTTCACAATGGCATCAAAAACTTTGACCATGTGTCATGCTACGCTCATATTAAGACGCGACGTCGCTATATCATTAATGATTTTGGCAACACCTGACTTCACGCCGACCATCATTTTTCGTGTATAATGAAGCATCTAAGGCTTTCGCCCTAATAACTGAAACCGACCACAACAGCAAAGTTTAAAATTTCGCATATGCGTAGGGCTGGTAGCATTTGAATTAAGACCATTTCAATTCGGATGTCTCTGGGAATGTTGCCCTCGTATATCTCGCGCAGATCTTGTACATTTCGCATTGATTAATCACGAGTGAAATGTTGAAATTGCCCTACGTCACCGTTCTCCTATGTATGTATACCTCACGATGGCCCCAAAATTTTGAAAATACCCCACAAGTGGAATAATTACCTTGCAGTTGGCAACCCTGGGGCTCAGTGGTATACCGGTGCTCGGCCTCGGCCATCCCTGTCATGCCGGGTGCATATCGATGGAACCAAAATGACGGAGAGCCAGGAACTGCGCGATATGTCAATGCATGTTAAAGAAATCTAGTCTATATTATCCAGAAAACACCACTGCAGCGTCTCTCATCGCCCGACTTGCATTAGGACGTTAAACTCAATAAACTAATACTTATTAGAATTTGATTATCCTGATCACAAAGCAGACACTTCTGAACGGGAGGAGGACGAAACGTTATTGTGAGAATCTGTTTGCGGCGGTGGTGTGGATTCTACGTCTAGGCGTGAGCCAGGAGCTCTTGGGTCCTGGTGGCATCCTCGGCCCGTCGCATTGCCCAGAGCTGCTCCTCTGGCTCTGTACTTCGCCACATGTTACTTATCTTGTAAAATTCACACTCTTATGCGCCGAGAAATTTTTTCCACAGTCTTGTTAGCTGTATTTAGTGGACCAGATGCTTCGATACAGAAGTCGGCAAAAATTGTCAAGCTCACTCACCCTCACTCGTGAAATATATTTTGTGCTTACAACTTACTCGGACTCCGCCTCACCAACATTTTCCTTGGTCAGACTCACTTGAAATCACACTCACAAACATTTTCCACAACCGTGATCACTCAGACCTAAGCTGACCAAAGTAATAATCGCCCCTACTCACTCAAACTCAGACTCACCGATCGATATGAGTCTGAGTGAGTCGACTCATGAGCCCGTTAGCCTGTAGTTAGCTTTTTCTTCCGTGCGAGTGCTATTCAGCATTAATATCTCACGTATGAAGTGTTTTTATTGGCATTCTTTGATACAGTACGTTCAAATAATAGTTTAAGTTTGTTGCAAAACAGTAAGGGCATTTTTTGAAAGAGATGACAACATAAGATATGTTTATGAAGAAATTCTCTGGAAGTGTTTGCGGGGGTAGGGGAGGTCAAGGCACCCCCTACGTAATTCACGCCTTCGATCAATAAGTATGTAAGTGGTATGAGAACGACACCACTTGGGAGTGTGTACGTCTCAGTACATAAACATTAATGTATGTAAGGCTAACAGTAGTGCTGAATATGAGTAATACGACTTAAAGTCGGCAACAAAAATATAGGGGACTCATGCACATTCAAAAAATATATCTTGTGTTTTGGAGTCACTCGAACTCAAGCTCCTCAAAATTTTCCTCACTCAGATTCGCACTCACGAAAATTGTCTTCAATAGGACCTACTCGGGCTCAAACTCATCAAAATATTACTCACCCGGACTCACTCAAGCTCAAGACTCACGGCTCGATTCAAGTCTCGGGCAGCCGAAATAAGTCGACTCATCAGTGAGTTCGCCGACCTATGCGAACTGCTTCATAGCCAAATTTCTTACCGTACGTAGAAATCACAAGTTTTCCTGTGCTCTGACCTACATTGATTGATTGATTGATTGATTGATTGATTGATTTATTGATTGATTGAAATCCTTCATTCTTTTTAATGGTGCTACGCGTGTTACCGACGAAGCTCTTTTCCCCTATCGCCTGGAAGGTGAATACGATTGTTTCATAACTGTAAACGCGATCGATGCCTTCCAATGTAGTACCTATAACGGCCGTGGTGATAAGCGCCTCGCGTGCAATTTTCACATTTTTTGTCTTTCTTCATAAATTTTATATGTTTAATCTTTCAAACGCACTCGTAAGTGCCAGCTTTTATATTCAATTATGAGACTGCATAGAATATGGCGTTCTGAAAAGGACGACGGATAATGACGGATATAATCTTGCTAAATGACCAGTCGTACCCTTTAGATTATATTATATTGATGCAGAAAAGCTTTCTTATCGTCTTTTTGGCTCGACGACATATCTAAAACAGTTTAGATTCATGCTAAACCCTACGCGGGCATGGGCGTTGGCAGGGAAGTGCAAAATGTGCACTTGCCCCCTCAAACCACACCGGCACTTGCACGAAACTTATGCAAGCAACACCGCAACGTTCTCCAAGACAAAGTCCTGCCGATGCCCATGTACACAGGTTACATAAGTTTTTTCTGAAACTTCTCACTGGCAAAGTACAATGCAAGCAATGAGATCCACGTGGGAAGGATAATAACATCCCACGTGCCATTGTGACCTGTGGAATACCGATACCGAGGAGCAAGGAAAAGGAAAGCCACGCATTTGAGTTGGCCATGCAATAAAGGTTATTCCTAGAGCTTTCCTGGATACATTGTTGCTGTGCGAGAGCTTTACATAACAGCTTAAGTCGATTTCTCACACCGTATTGTTAGAGTTGAATTCCAAATATGATTCAATTGTGAACCATCCAGAGGCTTCATCGCCGACGTGGGAGGGCATTCAATTGAGTTTCATAGCACGGCCTTCAGATACAGGCTCAATAAACACACTTAAGTGCTTAACGGCGATAAAAGCGTTCACATCACGTGGAACCGTCCAAGGATGGCAGGCACTGCGCTTGCACGGTACGTGCAAAATACCATGCGCGTAGTTGGCTTCGCTTCTGTACGGTGCATAGGTATGTCAATCGTCGATTGACGCGCAGGTCGCGGGTTCGAATTCCGGCTGCGGTGGCTGCATTTCCGATGAAGGCGGAAACGTTGTAGGCCCGTGTGCTCAGATTCGGGTGCACGGTAAAGAACCCCAGGTGGTCGAAATTTCCGGAGCCCTCCACCATGGCGTCTCTCATAATCATATGGTGGTTTTGAGACGTTAAACCCCACATATCGATCAATCAATCGTCGATTTGGACCGAAACGTGGCAAAAATATTCCCGGCATAGTGATCCCAGAAGCCGAAACAGTGTACACTACCGATATTGTGAGTGAAAGTCACGAGTGCTATTTGAACGCTTTGGTCGTCTCATTATTTCCTCCCATTGTGGGATGAGAAGCTGTCGTACGAAAATACTTCGCCCTCCTCCAAGCGAAAAATGAACAGAACATTGTCATATTTTCACTCTATGCCATGGTAGAGCCGCGGTGCCTATTATGAATACACGAGAATGCTGAAACTTCTTGCATCTGGTAAAATGTTGAGAAACGTTGATCTTATGGTACATCCACTCCCTTTCTTTTTTGTGCTAGAAACAGCCAAGCACAAACACCACATGCAAATCCCATGGCTCACTGAGAAAAACAATACTAACAAGGCTCGAAAATTTTAGTTTTTTAACAGCGGGAATTGGAATTTCAGAAGCCAGCATAGGCAAAACATTTCGTTGCGGCGTGAAGCAAGTCGCGAGTTTCGATGACGAACGCTTCTCTCAGTCGCTTTGGTACACTTTGCTGACCACGAGGAAGTTTTATATTGAATAAAACAGCGTTGAATCACTAGTCACCACGTTCTTGACATTGTACAGAAACACGCTGCAGCGCCTCAATGTGACGAGGAACGTGAAGCGAATCGCTGTGAGAAATACGTCTTGTAACCTCGTATTTAATCGTTATATAACGACGAGGTCACTCTTTATAAGTGAATACTCCCCCCGCGACGTGGCCAAAGCGTCATGCGTCTCATAGGGCTGATGTGCACCAGGGAAACTCGTGAAGGTGTTTTACTCTGCTTTTAATGCGGTGTAATATTTGCCGAGGTGCAGATCAGTTTTTTTTTTGTTATCCATGCGTGTGCGAGAAAACTGACATTCGTGCATTTCAAAAGCTAAGCAACGTCGTTGGCATGCTTTTTATAACTGCGATCCCTCCAAGACTTACAGGCCACTCACACGTGACTAAGTGCTCTTTATCGGCCAACAGGCGAGAACCTTCTTTAATATCAAACATCAATTGTTCGGAAGGTCCACATTATACGGTTGGCGTCATCGATTTGTGCTGTTACATTGTAAATATAATAGTGCGAATAGACGGCACACAAAGACGAAACGAAGAAAGCCACGGAACAAACACTATGCAGTCTGCTTGCAATGCTGAATTATACATTTTCACCAACTCACCCAACATACCATCTTATTAATACGAAAGGATGCAGTGCTGCCTTCGAGTCAATAAATATTGAGCAGCTTCGAGTCTGTTCTTGGCCCCGCCGCGGTGGTCTAGTGGCTAAGGTACTCGGCTGCTGACCCGCAGGGCGCGGGTTCGAATCCCGGCTGCGGCGGCTGCATTTCCGATGGAGGCGGAAATGTTGTAGGCCCGTGTGCTCAGATTTGGGTGCACGTTAAAGAACCCCAGGTGGTCTAAATTTCCGGAGCCCTCCACTACGGCGTCTCTCATAATCATATAGTGGTTTAGGGACGTTAAACCCCACATATTAATTAGTCTGTTCTTGGGTATTTGTATTGCTTATTTATTTATATACATAGATATGTTACCAAAAAATGAGAGCAAACACACACACTATCAGTTATTCTGACTTGCATCCTCTTTCAGTTCGGCTGGTTGCTAAAACCACTTTTAAATAAAACATGCAATAATAATACATTGCTTTTATCTTCACTACCATATTGCGCAAATTTCTTATTTTTTATAGCTGCGTGGGAAAGACAGATCCCACGTATCATTGCGAATCTATGTTATGCGAAGTATGCAGAGCGAAAGTGACTGTTGTGTAATTTTTTCATCGATTGACATGTTACGAAATGACGTTAAAGATATGTACTGCACGCACAATAATAACAATACATGGGCTTTAACGTTCCAAAACCACAATATGGTTATCAGGGACGTCCTCCGCCTCGAATCAGTAATTAGGGTGCTCGGCTGCTGACCGCAACATCATGGCTTCTATCCCGGCTGTATTTCGATGGAGGTGAAATGGTAGAGGTCCATGTACTTTGCGACGTCAAGGCACGTTAAAAGCAAGTTCGAAAAGATTTCAAACACTAAGTGTTTGAAGTACGCACTAGAAACAGGATGCCTCTATTGAGTTCAACTCTCCTAAAGGTGATGCTTTAGCGTCCCTTAATTTTCATATACCCAGGAATGGCGAAAACACACATAGGTATACCTTTAACTCTTGAGCGCTGAGAAAAAGCTGACATACGCAGCGTTGACTGGACAAATGCAAACAATAAATGTCAGTGTGCCAGCAGGAATCGAACCGTAGCATTCTTCTTGGCACAGAAGTAATCTACCACAGAGCCACGAGAGGCCTCGGATATGCTTTTACTGCGATAGCGTTAGAGAGCTCGTGTCGCGGGAATTTGAGAAAGAAGCAAATAAAATAAAGAATAAAATTTTTAGTCTCATTGAGGATCTAACCAAGGTCGTTCGCATTACCGGCAGGTATTCTACCACGGAGCTACCATCTTACTTACAGCTGCTTAGCAAAAAAAAAATACACTACATAAATACCATGTAGAGGAAGGGGTCTCCTTAACGCATTTTATTTGACAGGTGTCATGACGAAAACGAGACCATTGGGCAATTTTCAGGCGCATTTGGGAGGCCATCAAACTACGTTTATAAACAATACGTATGTAATTCTAGGATACAGACGTCATATCAAGTTAACGTAAATTGCTGTTAGGTGCCATACGCTCAAGTTAATTTTTGTATCAGTGTTGAAGGCTACTATCCTCGCATGCACCAGCACTTTATATGAGGTGACTGCTTCTGGTATTGCTATTATCTTTGTTGCTGTTGGCATCTTTACGCAGCTGTAAACAACTGTTAATATAAAACATATGCATCTGTGTAATGTTTGTGTGTGTGCGGATTTGTAGATATATTTAGCGCCACTTCACAACGTCTCGCTCAATAAAAAAATTGAGCAGATTCCCCTTGAATCCACATGCTTCGCACATAAATTCCCAAGATATGGGGATTTGCCGAATTTTTTTTCACTTCGTTTTCACCTACTGATCAAGAATTGTAGCTCTCTGAGGTAACGTTACCATTGTTAATCACTTACTTGTACCCAATGCAGACGATATCTGTACTCACCCTACAGAGAACAGCTTCGCAACTCAACCATTTAAATTAGGTAATTTTTCGCTAGCATTTCAATTGTTTGTTCTGCGAGGTGCTTTATCGGCATATGAATGTAATGCGCAACTGTCGCCAGTAACCTCAAGAAGTGAGAATGCCCCGCGTCAATGCAGCGTTTGTAAATAATGGCTGTAAATTGTGTGCTGCATGATGCTTGAAACGGGCCATGACACGGTCACCCAACAATTTGTGGTTTCCATCGAAAACTAGGAGTAGAGGTCTGTCATGTCTATACAGGTATGAAAAGTGGGCATAAAATAATATATCAGGGCAAAGCAAGCCGTTAAGTTGCTGGCTGTAAACCCCACACCACCGGTGACCGCCATTTTGTCATGGCTCGTGTGACGTCATGTCCTGAAAGGAGCGGAGACGTCGGGTTCTGCCAACGTTTCGGCAGCTACAAACCGTTGACTTTTAGTTCAAAGCTGGGGAAATCAAAAATATCTCAATTTCCCGTACAGCTGACATTGAAACAATATTCTTCGCCTGAATGCAGACGCTTTCACAGTTAGCTACTTGTTACGCCGGTGTTGCCCGACTCTCAGGCCACTCGTGAGTTTATATATATAATTTATTATAGACTAAGTTCTCGACCTAATGCACCAAAATTTTCAGCGGCTTATTTGTAAATACACAAGGATCAGACCACAAGAGACAAATTATCATAAAAAATTGGGTGTTCTGGTCCCTTTAATGCAAACAATTCAGATGAGGGCGCTGGATATCATGTATGATATGACGTCTGAAATGTGAACAGAAACAATTGTAATAATAATAATAATAATAATAATAATAATAATAATAATAATAATAATAATAATAATAATAATAATAATAATAATAATATAATAACTTAGTTTATGCTTCTCTCATTCTCATAATAATGCTAGTAACAACTAGGATCTCATTCATTTCATAGAGAGTGTTGATTCCCGGGCCACGTCTTCTTCTGCGCTGTTCTGCTTTTCATTGGTTTTGTTTTCCTGCTTCAAATTAAGTTCATTTGTTCTCCACTTAGAGCACGTGCATCACCTTGCGTCGTGTTTATTCTACCTGTGTCTAAGCATACGCGATGCACAGTGTGATGCAAGCAAACATGTTTTGAAGGCAGCGGGGAAAAAATAACAACCTCGACTCCAGTGACTCTGATTGCAGAAGCTTCGTTATTAGAAAAAAAACGTACGAATTTCCTAGCCCATTATAACTCACGAGGTCTAGAAAAATAAACCTTGGTACTCGTTCAATACTTGAGAGATTACCTCTGTGCCACTTGAAAAAAATGCAATTGTTCATAATAATTCTGTCGTTACTAGTATTTGTTTATGGAGCTGGGCACGCATACTTTGAAACTCTATAGGAATACACAAATAACCGCCAGGCCTGCACGTAACGCGCGGCACTGTCACAGCGAAAGTTGAAAGAAAGTCCTTTCAGAGCCTTTTATACACTTTTAAGTAACAATCAGGCACACTTGCAGGGTACCCCACTACGCCATTATACATTGCGTAGTAGGCAGACATTCACTATGCCATCCTTCGTCATTCTTCGGAGAAGCATGGTATCTGCATGCTGCACACTTGCAAGGAACTTGGTGCATTTTTCGTGCTGTGCTTGACGACGTTTAATTATGGCAGATGCTTCTCTATTCATCACAATCCACCACAGTGGGTAGGCGCCACAGTTCATATATGTGAATAAAGTCGACTTTTGTAAATGATTGGAGCATTCGACGACCCACCCTTTGCGCAATTTGCATTATGTGAGACCTGATAGTTTCCTTGGTCTTCTAAAACGTTTTATTACTCATTATACCGCGATTCCTTTTTCTGAAATTAAGCCTGCTTAAGGCCAGTTCACAAAGTTCTCAGCACTGGCGTGGCTTAGTGGTAGAATACAGGGCTAGCGCGCAGGGGACCCGGGCACAGAACACCTACCAGTTTCGAGAACGGAAACTGTACTTTTGGGTTGTTGTATCAAAATAACATGCAAGCACGTAGCGGCGGCGTACTGATCTGCAATACCACGAGGCGATATGGCGCTGGCAGTACTATCATCATCATCAATAAACAGACGCTTTTTTTTGCTGCAGGTGGCGAGGCCCGCGGCTGCTTTGCGCTGCTCGCTTCCTCTGTTTATTTGTTTTTTTTTCATTGCTAAATCTCGCTTCGTGTCTGTAATTACCGCCAGGTGACCTAACTGGCCTCGACTGGCAAAAACAACGTCAATCAAGTAAGGTTTGCATCGTTTATTGCGAGTGTCCAAGCCAGTACAATCAATGTATACGGTCGGGTCCGAACAAAGCAAGTCACTTATACATATCGAAAGCTTTCAAACCATGTGTAAACACTCTTGAAAGCTAACAAGCATATGCATATAACTGAACATCGAGATCGCTGAATGAACGTCGCTCTCATTGTGTTGCGGCGCTCGAGTTTATTAGCGTGGCTTCAGGACAAGGGTCTGATTCTGCCGTCATATGCGGCGCTTGCCCTGTAGTGTTGATGTTGAAGTGAAGTGAATGCATGATGTGAAATTGGGAAGGAAACTTGCACATTGCCGATAGACAGATCGCGCAGTGAGAGAATTGTAGTTTTGCTAAATTTGTTAAATAGGCAATTGAGGATGCGTCCAGTTCTTATTTTTTTTCGCTTTGCAATGCTACGTTGAGTACTTCACCATTGTGCCATCTCGTGTCGACAGAGTAGGCACTAGTTTTCATTCTCAGCCATGAGCCCATATCATAGGTAATATGTATTTAGGTGATGGGCCTAAAAATATTTCAGGCTTCCTACATTTATTGTAGAGTTAAGTTACACAGTTACTACAGCTAGAATTTCTCGTCGCAGGTAATGTCCGGTCTGCTGAGTATACAGCGAACATGTATGCTAGCTAAAACAACACTTATGAGGTGTGTGCTTACAGATCGAAAAGGCCCAATTCTAAGAAAATAAGCTTTAGGCATGAATTGTACAATTTTGTTGTTTGTACATCTTTGTTCGTGCTCTTACAGTACACTATCTGCTAAGCTCTGAGCACAATCCCTTGTTTACATAGACATATCAATAGAACTTGAGCACTCTCTTGCAAGCAAGCACTCTTGAAATCAATTGGGGGTACATGATGTGAATCTGTCCGGATACTGGATCAATAAAGGTCACATTTATTACACACTTGTTATTGTGTTTACTTTTTCAGTATACTTGTGCTTGAAAGCTGAAGTTGTTTTTTCCCTGCTGCATTTAGAGGTTAGGACTTGAAATAGGTACTATCTTGCAGTGTGGCTATGGATAAGTCAAGATCACGCATTTTTTCAACTACCTGTGCAATTTTCTAGATTTTTTTCATGACCGTAGTGCACAAAATTTCACTTCGTACTGGTAGACACTATAGTCATGACAACTTAATTCAAACAGAAGCAGATGTGCTCAAAGAATCAAAGAAATCTGGGACGTTTCTCTGCTAATGAAAGAAAAAAGTACCACATGGAATGAACACAATCTTGCTCTTCGCGACAGCATTCACGTCTTTGAGAAAGCTGTGCTGCAAGTGCTCATCACCTTTATGGTTTATTATTTCAAAAGCCCATTGAACATATGTGCAAAGCTAAAGCAATAGAGTGCAGCCTTATGAGTTTGGCGCATCTTTTTGTAAACTTGTATGAGCTAAACACAGTTAGTTGAGACAAAACAGTTCTGGGTGTTGTTCGTAAACTGTCACAAGGCACAAGTGAATGTCGGAAAGCCTATTAATGCCCCTCACTGTGGGGATGTTCATTTTGCAATGCAAATAATAATTCCTGACAATTCACATGTGAACTGTGAAGGGATCATTAGTCGTGCAGTAGTGGGCAAATTTAGATTGATTCTGGCTTCCAGGGGTTCAAACAGATGACATTGTAGCCTCACAGGAGACAAGACTGCTTGTCGAAACATTTGCTCTGACACCTTTTGTTAACAGATTTTTCCTATCTTCAAGCTTCCATCTTTTAAGGGTCAGTTTAGTTCACCTGCACTAATCGGGAACTGGTTCACAGCTGTGCACGAGAAGTTCAGAACTAGTGCAGCACGAGTTCAGCCGTGCGGCATCACAAGTGAATGACAAGGTGCCGACAAGGTGGAATCCTTATTTTTGTTCGCATAATTAAATTAGGTGCCAACATCTTGGCAAAACACGCTGCATTTGTAAAGGTGGGTACAGTACCTACGTCTAATGATATGTTGTTTGTTAAGCTGTGCGTGCGGCTGTACCGAACCAGCGCCGTCAGAGCAGAAGGCACAGAAAAGTCATGAACTAGTTTTGGTGCTGTACCTCTCCTGCGCTTTTTGAAATGAATGGTACGACTTAGAAGATGCCATTGCTGCGCCACTGAATTGAACGGCGAGGTGCAGCACTTTGTAAAATGGGTCATGTGGTGCAGGCGAATCGAACAAACCCTTAAGCACACAAGCGTCTTAGCGTTTCACCCTAGTCGAAATATGGCCACTGTGGCTGGGATCAGTGTGTTGTTGAGCTCAGCAGTGCCACACAATCTAACTAATAGTGTTATAGTTTCAACATTATTGAAGTGTAGATTCCATGCCACGTTAGACACCCAATGATTGTGGCCAATCTAAAGCACCCCTCCACGATATGCGCGGTGAAACATTCACAAATACAGTATTACATGAGTGAGGTTCGAGATGACCTGTTGTAGTGGACATTCAGATGTTTCAACGTGCTCACACAGTGGACATTCGGAGGTAGTCTTCCTGTCATTGCATGGCAGTCTGGAAAAACAAGTGGCATCACCAGATATCTATGAATGAAATTTTCCAAAGCAAACAAATAAAGTCAGTTAACTAGTAAACAGCACTATTTTATACATATATGTAATGGTAGGTACCTCATAACACGTGTATCACTCAGGGCTGCTTCTTCACAAGGCATGTCATGTAGCAGGTTCCTTGCTCATTGTACAGAGCTGCTTCCATGTCAGGTGGGCCAGGAGGTTGTGGCAGAAAAAGAAGTATTTCTCATTTATGTGCCGCTTTCTTTGTCACACTATAGCAAAACCAGACCCATAATTATGTGATGTTTCTCAAACGCGTCTGCGGTAAACTATTAACTAGTAGGTTTTTTGCACTAATATATGGGCTAGCTACAGAGACACATGTGAGGCGACAGTGATTTATTTGATTGATTGATATGTGGGGTTTAACGTCCCTAAACCACCATATGATTATTTATTTATTTATTTATTTATTTACATATACTGCCAATCCCAACAGGGATTATTGCAGGAAGGGCACATACATTGTGAAAGGGCAAGATTTATACAGAGGGTACTCACTGAATTATTATAATAACGAGTGAGACAAAGCCGACAGAAATACACTTGATGACTACATCAGTACCACTAAAATACATTCAGTAGCATAGGACATCAATTCCAACTAGTACTGAAAAAAAAGAATGGTGAGCACTTCAAACAGTGGACAAGAAAAAAAACAGAGTTCGTCAATTCTGATGGCAACAAATAACATTCGAGCAGGGATGAAAAAGTTTCCAATGATTGACTGTTTGTTATACTGATTGGCAAGTTATTCCACTCGCGAATTGCTAGTGGAAAAAAAGAATATTTCAGACAGTCCGTCCGGCACTGATATTCATTCAGTGTCTGAGAATTCTTTTGTCGTGTTGGCCTTGTTTCTTTAAATGACATGTACTTTGAACTGTCTATGTTTAGCTGTTGGTGAACTAACTGATATAGGAATTTCTGACGTGCCAGTTTAGCGCGGTTTTTTATTGTTAAGAGACCTGCTTTTTTTAAAGTTCTGTGGGTGAGTCAGTTATTCTGCACTTGTTATAGACAAATCTTATCGCTTTTCGTTGTATTCGTTCTAGGGCATTTATGAGAATGTTTGTAAAGGGAAACCACGCGACGTTTGCATATTCTAAGACAGGTCTGACGAACGCTTTGTAGGCTAGAAGTTTCGTTTCAGGTGGCGCGGAAGCGAGACTTCTACGAAGGAAAAACAGCCGTTTTAATTATGAGAGACGCCGTAATGGAGGGCTCCGGAAATTTCGACCATCTGGGGTCCTTCAACGTGCACCCAAATCTGAGCCCACGGGCCTACAACATTTCCGCCTCCACCGGAAATGCAGCCGCCGCAGCCGGGATTAGAACCCGCGACCTGCGGGTCAGCAGCCGAGTACCTTAGCCACTAGACCACCGCGGCGGGGCGACAGTGATTTATTTGCCTTCTTTCATCGAAACGGCCTGGTTAGTGTTACCTGGTGATATAATTTTAGAATTAACTATTGAGTCAGCGACTCGTTCCCACGTGAAGCCACGCCGCAAGTAACGCAAGTTTTTCTGGTTACAGATTGATACGTGAAACAATTTTAAAATTTAATATTGCAATGCGCGGCCACCGTGTGACGCCTACGCAGTCATTGGCAAAAAAAAAACTACATGTGTTGAAATGAACCAACTAGCCCCGCAAGCAACCATCCTTAAAGAACTGAAGTGGTATATACTCACCAGCCCAAGCTTGCAACAGGTGTTCATCCGATGAAAGCGTCAACGGTCGCTTCGTTCCCCGGAAGTCACTTGAATTTGCCTCGCGAAAGCATTTGAACGAGTCAAAATAAACAGAACGAGAAAGAGTGTGTCGGTCCGCAGAGGATCGAAATATTTACAGCGAAACGAAAGAGTCCGAGACACATCCGAACGTACGCGAGCCGCTACCTGCCGTCGCAACCGTTGGCCACCGCAAAGTTTGGAATGAGGATAATGATGTCAATAGGCTGCTGCTGACCTCGAGTCAACTGGAGTTAAAACTATTACTGAAAATTGATGACGCAGCACATGTTTAAAAAAACTACTTGCTAAAAGAACAAGATGTTTTTTTTTGTGTAGCGGCACGCAAAGATGTAGTATTCAATCATTTTAAAATTAAAGCTTGGCCCCGACGAGGGCATCCCTATAAGAAAGTGCAATAGCGCGAGTAGCAACAGAGGTTAGTAGATCCACTCTGGGTGTTTGAAGCAGGAACGCGCCGCGTTTGATTTTTTCGCCCCCTACAGGTGATCACTTCAACTTGAGAGTTTCCGGGGCCTGACCCGGGTTCAAATCTCATTTTGTTTTTGGTGCTTCTAGGAAGTGTTTTTTTTTCTTAATCCGTGCGATAGTAGTTACAGACATCGGCAGCGGCGGCGGACAACTATATCGGCGCGCACGTGAACCGTGTTGTGATTTCATAACTGCTCTCGCTGTAATAGAACGTACTCAGGCAAGATGCATTTCAAGGGCAGATACGAGGTTCTATAGAAACTCATGCATCCGACACGATACATTCTATTTGTATCTCAAGACACTTCAATATATTCGTAGTTTGTTATAACAGATCTAGCATATATTGTAATATCACAAACATTTGCGCAAGGGTATTGATAGATTGATGAGGGTCACTGCTCTGCTTCACGACCAGCTTGCTATTTATTTCAAAAACTTCTACGATAAGTTTCCACATGATGAGACAAATACCGGGATAGAGTTTCACCAAAGTCCTTCAATATTTTGACTAGTCATGAAGCTTCGGCAAAAGTTTGATAAAGGGAAAGGAGCAACCACTGGAGGCGCCCACGCGCAAGCGGAGGCATCGGAGCGGCCTCGGTGCTGCAATCGAACGGCATGCACCGGAACTGTGCAATGTGATTGAATGTACCCGTGAAGGTTGATTATTTTGGTGATACACATGTAATTGAAGTCATGAAACAGAAGAACACGAGAACAGATGCTTAAAAATTCAAAGACTTTCACTTGCAGCCCCATCTTGGCGAGTTTCTGTCGCGCAAGAGATCATGAGGGGGTGGCAAAGTGAGTCATGCTTGTCACACTTTTCGAATGAGCCGTCCAGCTACTCCGGCCTTTCTCAACAGAATACCTTCTCCATCCTCTCCTACTAGCAGTCTATCTCACATTGCCGCCCTGTGTGCAGTGTTTCGAGAGCAAGCTCGACCCATGTTCCCTTGGCCTATCCATCTTTTCCGGAGCCGCTCAAAGCCTGAGAGGACTAGAAGACTTCATTACTCTCCGCGAACCCGGCAGGGCAGAAGACCACCGTCAGCTGGGCTGCCAACGTCATGAACTTATAGAACATGGACATTTCAGTGTGGTCGGGTAGCACGTGTACCGGGAGGTCTGGGAGATCCAGAAACCCCTCGCAATAAAGTGTTTTTTGTTGTTGTTGTTGCGGGACATGTAACACCAGTTGTAGCAACGGTATACAAACAACATCAACACATGTATACATGCGTTAATGTTGTTCACGCAAAGCCTAGTACTTCGCGTTACTCTATTCACCAAGGCGGTGTAACTTCTACGGCCATCTTTAGAAAGAGAAGAGTATGCCCATCAGTATACTCTTTTTTGTAATTCATTTACACGGGGCTTAACAGCAGCTTTTTTTCGAATTTTTTGAAGGATTGAGCGAAACTTTTTTTTCTTCAGCTAGAGTTATTGGGTAAAGAATCCCGTCCACGAAACAGTTTCCACGCTGTTCCAAAGTCAGCAGGGTTCATTCGTGTTCAGATACCTGCTTATTTTTCTTTTTGGTCCAGCTTTATCTCCGGTGCAAGAGTAAGTTCGAACTAGTTTATACGTGATCATAATGCACACTATGAAAATGAAAAGTTTTAGAAAACAGTTTAGCAGCCTCACCCGCAAATATGCTTGAGCAACAGGTATGACGTGGCGCACCGTGATGCATCCTAAATGTCTTTAATGCTGTACACATGAATTCGCGCTGTAACCTGAGGCGCGCAGGTGTACCGTTATTTGTTTCTAAGGTGTAGTCATCAATTCATTAAAAACCCGATTTCATTGTGCCTGTAGGCTGCATTGCAGCTACGCACACTGCCCCTATAGAGCTCGAGCAACCGAGTGAATACGTTAGGCTTTCAAACGACCCAGGCCTGTGCGACAGGTGTTGCCATTACAAAGGACAATCTGTACACTCTGCAACAATGTTCTTACAATAGTCCCATGGAAAAACTTTTCTTTCGATAGGCTGAAAGCTACCGCATGTTTTGTGCACGTTTATATTATTATGCCGTTTACAACAAGAACTTTTTATACCTTTATTTTTTGCAGTTATACAGTTGGTTGAGATATATGATGGTTTGTCCGCAGCTTCACTCAAATCTCAGTCACTCTAGCCTGAATCAGCGTGTACATTTTACAATAGTGGGGAAGCGAAAAAAATTCATGTGGTGAATGGAGTGGATACTTATTAAAGCCATCTGTAAAGTAAAAAAGCAGGTCAACAGACAAATTATGGGAACTGCTAACAACTGAAAAGAAAACAACACAAATAAATAAAGAGCCAAAAAATGAAGATGATAGGTGACAAGATACGCGGAAACCAGATAAATGTAGTTGTAGGACTATGAACGTATGTCAAATAATAAAATCCCAGGTGAGCTGTTGCATGCGGAAGCTGTCTTTCGATGATGCACATTTTTCCAATTTCCAATGTCGGCGTCTGTATTGTTTCGTCACTGAATAATCCTCTTGCCCCTCTGTTATTTCCAGTATACGTGTATAAAGGCAAGGTCACTGAAGAATAATACTAAGTTTCAACTATAACTCTGTCGAAGTTTATGATAACTTTCCATGTGCCAATACGGACAACTGTGAGACCGAATCGCAAAACTTCTTTTTCGTAAGTCCGTATCTTATTGCTGGGCTGCCTTCATAAACAATATGTGGCACATCCTGATTGCTTTAAGTAGTCTTATGAAAATTTTAACGTAACACGTCTATATAAATATGGGTCCTGTTGAGTCGAAAAGCTGTCATGGAAAGCATTGCTGCTGCTACTCACTTTGAATTACCCCCGCCAGTACGCAAGTGCAGGTAATTCCTCAGTGACCTTTCATTTTGCTACTTTTTGTGAATCAGTAAGTGCTGAAGTCACATGAAGGGTTTAATGGTCGGAAACAGGTGGCGCTGCTCCGATGTTTTCTTTTTTTCATTTTTGGTCTTTTTCCCATTTACAAAACCTCTCACTAAGATGTGACGTAAGAGTTATGATGGAAGCTAACTGAACCTAGCATCTTCTTTTAATGTCCTTTTAGCAACGTATACATATCCAGGGCGGAATTCACTCGCTATTTCATGGCCAAAAAACGGCGGTGCATTTTGCTCGTAGCGTCGTGTAAGGGACGAGAAAGAAGCGAAACACCGGAATGAAAGACGCGTAAAGAAAGAAAAATGAGCAGTTGCGCATTCTTCATATATCATCATAGGGCATAAGGCGCGTGTAGGGGAGGCTACTCTCTGACAGCCAATCACTGTTCGCCATTGGCGGCTCCCGCATCCGGGCGTGTGCTACTACAGCGCCCCACCACATGCAACAACGCTCGCGTGCTCGCTGCACCGTCATAAAATCGCAAGGTGCAGGCGGCGGTGACAAATGAGCTCGTTCGCTGGAAATTGTGCGACTGCGCAATCAAGACGTCCGCGCCCGGCAAATGCCTGAGTAGCGACCACAAGAAATGCCACTAGTGATGCAGGGTCACGTCACAAAAAATAGAGAGACGGAACAGAAGGCCCATTGCGAACTTTTTTTATCGCTACGATGGTTCATAATAACTGTAGACACATACGAATGTAAGATGCGCAAAAAGCCGGCTATCCCAATATGCGCGAATGAAGAAAAAAATTACCTGCTATTTTCTCTAAATGTACGCAACTGCATGGGACAACTATGAAAAAAAATTCCAGGACTGCGTGGAACGCACAGCACAGTAACAACCAAAGTTGGAAGAGCGGCCTTTCAGAGAATTTTCTAAACTCTGTATACGTAACAGCTACAAACACACTTGCTCCGTACCCATTACGCCATAAAAAATTTTAATTTTTGTGTAGTAGGCCAGCATACACTATGCTATCCTTCGTCATTTTTCGGAAAAACGTCGTATCTGCTACACACCTGCTATATATTTTGTCCAATATTTTTTATGCAGTGGCTGACAACGATAAAGAATTATGCCTGAAGTGGGTATGCACCCCAGTAAATAGGTGTTCAAGAACAAGCTTTTGTAATGGGTTGGAGCATTGGACGACCCACTTGTTACGCAATTCGGATTGTGTGACACCTGGTTGTCTATTTCGAGTTCTAAGACGCTTTATTACTCATATTAACGCAATTCGTTTCGCGACATAAGGCCTGCCTGGGGCGAGTTTGGAAAGGAGTTCTAAGCACCAGCGTGGCATGGACTAGTAGAATGCTGGGCTAGTACGCAACAGGCCTGCGTTTGAATCCCATTGTGTCCCTACTGTTTTTATTTACTGAGTTTTCTTTTTTTATTTCTTGCGATACTGGTTACGGACCCCGGCGGTGGCGGTGGACAACTGCGGCGCCGCACGTGACACGTTTTCTGATCTCTTAACAGCTTTCGCTGTAAATGCCGTATGAAGTCTGCAAAACTTGTTATGAACAATGAATTTGCAGAAGTCGAACCGAGCCAAATCAGGAAAAATGATCAATACCCAACCACGTAAAGTACTCTTCTGCGCATTACTCAATGGGAATGTGACTCTGCACTTATTACACGAACAGACGTTTCACGCTCATTCTGTTTAATATTCAAGGGAATGGATTCTCCGTTGCTCATGTTGTGAGTGATCGATAAGCAACTGCTTTCCAAAATCGTCTAAGGGTGTCATGGAAGATGTACTTGTGAATTATTTTCTCTTTCACATGGTGCAGAAATCAGGTGGCTTAATTCATAAAGCTGTTGTTTTCAAAGTGATATTTGTCATTGGCTAACTGTCTTCGTTGATGATATTACCAGGATACGTACTGGCTGAAGTATGGACCGGAACGTTTAGGAAATTATCCGATTATAAGCGACGTATACTGATATGTAATGCACGGCAAATATCAACGCTTACAAAAAAAGAGAACTGTACAGCACATGAGGTACAGTGAATCTGCAATGACATATTTGTTATCTTGTTCAACCAGGCACCTCTAAAAAAGTGTCTTATGTTGATTACGTAGAACGCTTTCGGCATCACATGGGCCGAATGACAGGTCAGTATGATCACATTCCAACCTTGTTCATGAGCCACCAATCGGTCGGCTACCTTGTCTACATTTTCGGTCCAGATTTGTTCATTAATTTCCAAAACGAATAACCCACTACGGAGATTGCCAAATGTCCGCAAGAAATCAATGGATGTCATTTAGCTTAAAATAAAAACTAATGAAAACTCAGCAATGAAGACAACAACATGGGGTATCACACATTTAAGCTAAAATTATGCACAAGCTATCACAAATTTTTCTACAGTGAAACAAGCGCCCGTATTACGATGACCAAAAACTGTTCGCTCCAACTCATTCCAATTTTTCTGAAACTCAGCTTTGAAGTAGTTTTACAGCAAATATGTCCGGGATCCGTGTTAGTGCTTGTGGGCAACACAAACGAGTATGTGCCACAGATATTTGGTGAATGCCACTGCTAACACTGGTCAACCAAAAATGAGTTAGCCGAACAAACGATTTTGTGCCACAGAAATTTCTGCGGCCTATCAAAAGACTACCATAATAATGAAATTGTATGTGCCACAGATATAGGGTTCATCACACTACGCACAACTTTCACTAAAGATGAAGAACGAAATGATAATAGGCTGGTTTTTACGTCCCGGAGGCCGATTATAAGGTGAATTTGCCCTAAACTTTCAGCAATGCGTCATTCCTAGAAATTTTTGTAACTTAATTTTGATTTGAAATACCGATATCAATTTTGCAGAAAAAAAGAAGAAAAATAGTGAGACAGTAATTTAGCAAGAAAATCGTTTAGTCGCAGTGATGTATTCTTCAACGGCGAATAAAACATCCCTGTGGCTGAAAGCCAGTGTAGAGGCTCCAAATGAAAGAAGATCAGGTTGTGATAGTTGCAAGCCCAGTCTTTGAAGAGGTGGTGCTAGTATGCTTTGCCTGAATAAATCGAAACGGCGACAATGTCATAAAAAATGACTGATCGTTTCCTCCTAATTACAGTAAATGCACATAGGAGAATTCAATATGCCTGATCTATGCAAGTAAAAATTGAGGGAGGTAACGCAGCAACGAAATTTCGTGATGACAACTTCCATCATCCTTGAATTAGTCAGTTCACTGCGCCAGGGAAATAACAAGTGTTTGTACTCTGGAGAAGCCGTCAGTGCAGGGTCAGATAAATTTTGCCTGACATCGGCCAATCCCTTTCTTTGGGTACGAGACATTTGCACAGGGGAACAACAACGACAACAACAACAACAACGTCCCGGAGTCATGACATGATTATGAGACACGTCGTAGTAGAGGGCTGAGGATATTTTGGGCATCTGGTGTTTTTTATCCTGCACTGACACTGCACAGTACACGTGTGTCTAGCATTTCTCCTCTATTGAAATGTGACCACCACGGCCGGGATCAAACTTGTAACCTTGGGGTCAGCAGCCATGCACCATAGCAACTGTTTCATCGAGGTGGCCAAGAAGGCGTTAGCCTCCACATTCCCATAAACACACACCGCTTTGACTTGATAACTTGTGGTTATAAAAGGTGGTGGATGTACTACCACCTCAAAGGTTGACAAAGAGTGTTTATAAAGAGCAGTGGTTCAACAGATTGGGCACATCGGAGCTTATCAAGGGAAGACTTTTTTGTAAACCTGTGTAAATAGTGGTGTGGTCCCGATGCAACAACTCTTTAGTACCATATGAAAGCCTAATAAAGGGTGTTTTATAAAAAGATGCGATAAATTATATCCGAAAACTTGCAAAATATATTAATGCATTAACCTGATAAAGAGAACTCCACCAGCATTGCCGTTTTATCAGAGTCCGCATAACGGAGCTGGTTTTTCATTATTATTATGCCAAGAGGCAGCAGAAAAAGACTACAAAATTTGTCACATAATTCTCCCAAGGAGAGTACAACGGAAAGAGAATCAGACCAGCACTGCGTTTATAAAGCTTTAAAACGTAAAGCGATGGTCAGGTTACCGGCGCCCGCATACGGCACTGAGCAGCCATTAGTATAAAAAATTTTGAGTCATGAATATTGTGCCAAAGGCTGCGGTAGAAATTTTGAGCCATAACATATTACCCATTTATTATTTTGGCCAGCATTATATAGAGTTGCGCCGTTCTGCTGAGGTAAGATAAATTCTTCAGTTATAAACAGTAACTTATAGTTTCATTAGTATTTGTTTTCTTTCGTTTTTCAAGCCAAATATGTGCGTATGAAAGTTCGGAAACTTATGTTATGCCCACAACTTCTCTCTTTGATTAACCATTTGTCCGAAAGATGGACTGGCGAGACCAAATAAACTACAAAACAATGCGAACACAGTACACAGAAGATGCTCACGAACTCTACGAAAAACACATAAAGTATAAGCGGTAGAAGAGGTGTAAACGCAGATACACTTAATTCACATGAAGTTTGAAATAGCTTATTGTATGGGAAAACACCGAATATTCGCAATGTAGCAGCCCCTCTTCGATCCACATACTTTCATTGTTCTCGGGAACAATGTCTCGCACTAAACTTTTATCGAAGCACTATACTTGCAAACAAATGCAAATGACTCCGCAGCAGATGTCGCCCTCGTCGCATTGCCGCACTCGCCTCGAGAAACTTCCGCCTGCATATTTTTTGGCATTACAGTCTCGCCGGCACAGCGTGCTCGCTCGCTGCCTTGCAGCATGGCCTCATCAAACCAGGCCCTCCATGGTAGTGAATCACACGTCATTTTTTATAGTTCCTTCCGTTGTCTTTTAATGCGCAATATTTTAGAACTTTGTCAGCTTCAGTTAAAGCAAGCAGCGCCTTCGGTTTCTCTGAGGCGCTTCTCTATAGAAACATGCTTTATTGAAAATCATGGCAAGTTATATAAAGGAGGCTATCGGGGAAGAATTTCTTGGGATATGTTTATGGAGGTGTTTACCTAGAAAGAATTAGGTTTGCTTCTACATCACGGTCACTGAACCTTAGTCTGTTATGAAATTTCATAGATTGTATGAAAATGGCTGTTTCAAACAAACTTTCTCTTGCACAGTATTCGTGTGTGCTCCAGTGATGAAGTAGTCTCAATTACTTGTGCGAACACCTTTGAATTACTTGTGCGAACACTTGAAGGCTAGATTCGCGCAACGAGCGATTCCTAGGTTTGCACATGAAGAAGTACGGCTTTCGCGCTATTAAGAGATAGAAAGAGAGAGCGAGAAAGAGAGAATAAGGTTAATTAAAAGTCAGGGAGGTTAACCAGAAGAAAATGTACGGTTTGCTACCTTGCCCCGGGGAAAGGGAAATCTGCATGAAATATAAGGTGCGAAAAAGGGGAAAAAGAATGGTTAAATAAAAGAAAATAAAAAACGGTACACACTCAAGCACGGGAGTGTCTCAGTGGTTTTGTAAGTCCGATTGACTGGATGTGAGAGGACCATGGCAGGCCCACCTGCTCCACTACTGTATCACAGGTTTTTGGGTTGTGATTTGGAAGAGAGGTAAGGTAGAAAATGTGGGTGAAGAGAAAGATAAAGATGTTTTGGAAAGTAATAGAGAGTAATCATATGTGCTTTAGTGGAAGGATGAAGGATGGTGTGACCGAGTAGATAGAATAGTGTTGGATAGTATTGAGTAAGAAATAGTCAAATACGATAAGGCTACCACCAGCAAAACCATGAGCGGATGCCCAGGCCGACAAAGATGAGATTTCTTGTCATCTTTTTCTCTTGCTTTATGGAAGTCCTTTCTTCGTCCGGTATTCAATGTTTTCTAGAATCGAGGCTCTGGTTCTATTAGATCTACAATTTTTGAATTTCTGGGTGATCATGAAGCATGAATTGTACATTACTTTATTATTATTCGTTTTTATTTGTAATTGCTTGTCAAGTTATGTAAGTGTCGTTGTGACTTTCACTTCATGTCTTTTGTGATGTTTTGTATATTGTCTTGATAGTCTTTGTTTTTGCTTTTTGAAATTGAATTACAGTGCCTGTGGGAAATGAAGGCCGAAGATTCCTCTCCAAAATCCGTCCTTTGTGCCCATTTCCCATAGCAGGCACTGCTTTGTTGGCAATAATATTATGGACTGATTTGTCTGTCATTTTCAGCATTGTGGGATGATCTCGTTAATTTTTTCCACCTATCTTTCGAAATATTTCATTTTTTTAATATTTTTGGTTTTCGCTTTTCTATGTTTTGACTCAATTCTCAATTAATTATTTTCTTTCCTTGGCACATGGGACATTTCTGAAGGTAGTGGTCGAAGTTCTCCATCATTTTTGTACACACACATTTCGACTGCTGTACTGCAGAAACTTCAGCTGTGAATTCGCCTCTTTCTTGCTGTAAGGTCAAACGTTCCGGCACTTCAAAATTGACTGCTCTGAAAGCTACCGGTCATCGAGCTGTGCTAACGTTGTCGAAAGCTCCTGTCTTTGGGAGCCATAATGAGGACTGCCACAAAGGACGTGGCCAATGGTTTTCTCACTGCCACGGGTATCACACGTAGCACTGTCAGCCATCCCTATCCGGTAAGCAAAACAGTTCGTGAATTACACTCCTGGCCACAAGCGGCAGAGGACGGTTGTTTCGGATCGGGATAGTCCGGATAAAATTTGAAGTTGAAGTGACGAATCTAAACAGCATAGGCGAGTATGCAGAAAACCAGTCATGTTCCATATTGAGTGTGTTATATCCAATGTAAGCAAGCAAATCTTGAATGCTGCATCGGTTCTTGAAGAGGAATCGGTTCGTATACGCCACTTTCGTGACCATTCCCGGCTGAATTATCGGCATGTTAGTTGCCGTCAATGACACAGTGGCCTGAAAACCACTGAAAAATGATGTCATGCCCTTTGTCTTCCGATTGCTGATAGGTTTCTTTTATTTGCAATACAAGTTGGCCTGTACATCACGACGTAAAGCTGACGACAGACACTACAGGACTGACTTGGAGTCAGTGAATATGGTCCATGTTTGTGGTGACTCCAGTTGAATCCGCCGAAGCGCACTGCGGAGTGCAGTCAGCTCCACAGAAGTCGATGAAGTCTTATGAGACGTTCTGAATTTAAATGTTTCGCCTTTCGCTGGGAAGTTCACAGTTCCTGCAGATTCCTCACCAGTTGCCAATCCACCAGTGTATAGTTCAGTATGGTCTACGCATACCTCGTTTAGCATCAGCAGGAACAGCTGCTTTGAACCTGGCGACGAGAGCTCCGGCTTCTTACGAATCCGTAGCACTGTCAGACGAGGTTCAGGTTGATTCAGGCACTAAAGAGGGGGTCAGAATTTTTTCAGCAGGTGGGTAATCATTTGGAAGAGACTCTCGATAAGCCGAAATTACCTTGAAAAAAGAGGCACAGGGCCGGTCTTCTGGTAGAAAGGCGAGGTGATGGGCAGGTGTGTGAGCACCGTGTATAATGTGTGCTCTAAGTACCTCCAAGTTTATGTGAGTGCTGGCAGGAGGGCGCTAACAAAATTACCATTCATTTAATGGGCTTATATACACGCCTGACCACAGCTCCCAGAAATTAAAAAAGAATGTTTTACAAATTTTTCATCATAAGAAAACCAAGCTCTCAACTAACGCGCAAACAGCGAGACAGTCGACAAGCATAATTACGTGCGACACAAGCAGAATTATTCTCGTTGTTATGAGCACCACATTTGCGTCAACCACTCAAAAAAGCTCATGATTCAACGTAAAAGATACAGGTGCAGTGCATTAAAAAACTGATATTTTCTCAAACCATACACCTGTTGGGAAATACATACACTCATTGCGACGATGACGAAGTGCCAGCATGTCCAAATGCGGAATGTTTGAGTTCCACGCTTTTATTGTGAATAATTTTCACCACACAAGCGTGGTTTCCTTCTGATGTGCGATGAAGGTGCAGCCCCACGCAAGACCACAGCACACCGGAATGCCCAAGAGTGTTGCTTCCAGGAAGAGCTAAAGCTCCGATAGTGGAACTGACAGCGATTACATCATAAACTACCACGTCAGCACTGAAGAATCGGGTCACGTCATCTTCGAGCTTGTGAGGAGCCGTAAGAGAAAGAGACGATTTCCGAGCACGTAACCCGATTCGAATGAGTCCACCATGCGATCACTGCAGAATATCGGAGTATTAACCATGCTCTTCAAGCCAACTCTCGCCAGTGACATGAGATGCCTTAACCGGCAAGTTGTGTCTGTGCAGCTAGAAGGACTGGTGCTGAACGAAGTAAAGGAAGTCAAAGCGAATAGCCGCAAAAGCATCCTAGCGATTGACATCCATCATGTGACTGTACTAGACACATTGCGTGAAGTTATGGAACTTAATATGATGGAAGTCCACTCTCGTAGACATTTGGGCAAACAAGTGAGCACCGGCGTATCTATGATGTCGACGAAGCCATTACCAACACGGACCTACCAGTCCTGATCAAGCTGGCTTCAGAGATACCATTATTGCAAGTATATATCGTATCAGAACATCTCAATACGTAAAGATTATATTTAAGGGCGAATCACTTCCATCACACGTGAAAGCGGGACACTTCCGACACGTAGTTCGCCACTTTTGTACCGAAACCGCTTCAGTACTGTAAGTGCATGAAGTTCGGTCACGTAAGTGATGTGTGCATGAACTTCATCGTTTGTTCCATATGCACTTGGCACTACAACACAGACACGTGGTGGGCCACGATTCTGAAGTGCTCGAATTGTAATGGGCCACCTGATACCTCTTCGAAGAATTGTCCTGTTATTCGAAGAGAGCTCCCAATACTGAAGAAAAGGGCTAGAGATGACATCTCACACCAAGCAGCAGCTGCATCCATTACACGACGACGGTCGCGTGGCCGGCGCTGCACCAAAGCCTTCAACACCTCGTTGCCTCGCAAAGCATATCTAAAACCGCCTCCAACTTTTCCACTCAAACCAGGTGCTGTCGGCTACAAGTACAAATAAGCTTTAGCTAACAATGAAGCTGACGCTTCGTTTCTACTGCCCAGTCAGAACGCAGCCGTGTCTAAGGACAGCGACACCTCTACCAGCATTGTAGTTGACGCTTGGCCTGAACTCCCAAAGACACATGCGCCTGATGAGAGGCATCAGATTTCGACTGTGAGGAACACTTCACCGGTACCTCATAACCTGACGGACGAAGACGGAGAAATCATCGGCATGGTCAGCACCCTAGTAGGTGCTATGCACGTGCTGCTGCGCAGACACCGACAGCTTGAAGTGTATTGCACCTGCTTCAAGCGTATTGCAACTGCTTGACATCATCACTCCAGTTCTCGCAAGCCTTCAGAAGTGTGCTGCCCGAAAACGCAAGCGGCACCACTATGGCTTCGCCATCGACAAGATTTTGGGTGCATGGGACCATGCATACAACTTGCGTAATGCAAGGAATGCACTAATTTTATTAACACATGGGTGTGACTCACCGGCTGTGGTATTAAGCACAGAATTGCCGTTACGTCAACGGCCGCGAGTACTTCTCTCTCCTTCTCTCTCCGAGTTTAATTCCCCTTCCCCCCTCCTTCATTGCATGGTAGCTATACCGGGCCCAGCTATGGTTAACCTCACTGCCTTTCTTTCATCTTCATTTTCCCTGTCATCCACTTGTTATTACGCAGGGGCACCTGTGAAAAGTCGGCACAATGGTGTTAAAATTGCAGACCATGTCCAAATATGAAAAGTCATCAGCAGAAGTATAATTTAGCAATAAGAACGACTCTTGATGTATTCATGACAATGTGTGTGTGTGTGTGTGTGTGTGTGTGTGTGTGCGCGCGTGTGTGTGCGTGTGCGTGCGTGTGTGTGCGTGTTTGTGCGTGTGTGTGTGTGTGTGTGTGCGTGTGTGTGTGTGTGTGTGTGTGTGTGTGTGTGTGTGTGTGTGTGTGTGTGTGTGTGGTGTGTGTGTGTGTGTGTGTGTGGTGTGTGTGAACCTTGCGAAAGAAATTGTGACGCGGGCGTCAGATGAACAGATCAAGATGTACCGTGTCGCCAATGTAGCCCAGTATCACAGCTCTTTACTAAAGCAACGATCAAACTGCTTTCATTATTCATACAGTAACCTTCCACTGTTTGCGCTAACACTGCGAGAAAGCAAATGTGGACATCCTGAATATTGCTACTCACTGAGGACAGGCGAGAATATAAAAAACAAAAGCACTCTTGGTGTTCGCACACGTTCCATTATTTATGTAAGTAAGAGAGGCGACCAATGCTGCTGCTGGCGTTGAAGTAGAATGTACCGTTCTGTTTGCCATGGGCGTGTGTCGTTTCCAATTGCTTCGCGTGCGTGGCCAATATTGACACAGAGCCATATACTACATCACGTGCACAAGACGTGGGAAGACTTACGAAATTGACTCAGTTCTGCTCTTCTAATAGCAGACTTAGTGCTCGTCATGTTTTTCTAAAATGAATGTTATTGAGTTCATAAACTGGTAAGTTTATGCGGTAATTTTACAAAACGTCGAGCACAGCTTCGCACAGAGAAGCCAGAGCTGGTCACCGCTTACTAGGCAACCTATTTCTCTTTTTATATACATTTTTTCTATAGAGCTGGATGGCCGTCTTTATTTCCTATCAGCTTTGCATTTATTTCTTCCCCCCCTGATAATCTTTCTAGAAATAACAAAATAATTGTTGGCACCTGCTCACTCAAACGAAGGGTGAATTAGGGGCAGTGTGATCTAGTCCTCTACCTCATCAGTATCAGTAGTTAGTTCAGCCTGGTTGCAATTCGTCTTCAAATGTAATGTCTAATCTCGACAGAACATGCATGGCATCTGGGAAAAGAAGAAATGGGGAAGGTTCAGGTGCCTAGGAAATCATGCTACGCAAACGTTGAGGTTTAACTTTTCAAAATTACAGTATCATTATGAGAGACGTCGTAGCGGAGGGCTCCGGAAATTTCTATCATCTAGTGTTTAACATGCACCTAAATCTGAACACACGCGTTTCAAGCAGTCTCACTTGCATCTAAAATGCGGCCGCCGCGACCTGCCAGTCAGCAGTCGAGAGTTACAACCACCAGACCGCCGCGTCTTGTCTGCGCCAAGATAATGAAAAAACCGCTCTTTCGTGACATGTTACTGCATTCGTACGCAATTTCGGCAGTGTCCGAATCAATAACGCCACATGAAAATAAAGGAAAGAACAGAAGAGAAAAGAAAGGCAAGGATGGTAACCGGCATAGAAAAGCTGATACGCCACCCTACAGTGAAAGAAAAAAAAGGATAGGGGAGTTCGAAATTTAGAGGTACAGTGAAAAAGAGAGAACGAGGAGGGGGAGCGTACGCACACAGCCCCACTCATCTCAATCACAGCATCGCTATTGGTCTATAATGAAGTAGAAGCCTGTCGTTTTCAGGAATTTGAGCAATGCCTTCGTCGCCTTCATCCGCGATGACTTATGGCATTCCAAAATGGTTAGTCTCGTCATTGTTCTGTAGTGAAGCGAATCATAAGCGACTGCGAGTGTTTGTCTCTCCATATTGTAAGGAGCACAGTTTCAATGAATCTGCTGAAAGGAAAATTAAAAGAGAAACTTTCAATTCGTTTCAGGATAGCCATTCACTCGCTTGAAAAGTAATTCATTTGTTAAATGAGCAAATCACCCTTTTTTCTCATTGTGAAGCTGAGATATTCAACAATTCAAAACCAAACTTCCTTCTGTTGCTAAATCAAAAGCGTACATTCGGCAATCGTTTACGTTAAAACTTTCTGCTATTCATCTTCACGTTGCGTTGTTGAAATGACGCTGCCGGGTTTGTCAGATATTTTGGAGGTTTCTCGACGGAGCATGCATCTGGACGTCCTCACCTAAATATGTTGACCTAAGAAGAAAGTGGCTACCTAAGGAGATTGAAAGGGCTGTATTGAGTCCTGTACGAAAAACACAGCCATTTGCAGTCGAGCTGTCACTACTAGCTCATTGCCTTTCTAGTTTACCACGCCGACAGCCGACGGACGCTCTCGGAAGCTAACCTCTTTCATTAGCAGCAGTCGAAAGATCCATTGTTGAGGGCGTTAATGAAGGGGCGAACATTTCAATCGTCACAGAAAGCGAAAGAAAAATAAATAGATAACCCAAAAGAATGAGAGCTTCCAAGTCGAATCGGTCGAAAGAAGATGCCACCACGGTGACATGCACCCGACAAGCCATGGGACGTGTACCACATGGGCGCACGAGCTCCACGTTCCAAGCCGCGGACCGGTGCACACGATCGGTGCAGACTTCGTTGTAGTTTATTTCGCTGTCAACATCACCGTTGTATCCGTCCGCCACAATTACGCGCCGGCTTTTTTTTTTCCCTGCCATCCCCCCTCTTTTCCAAGTCGAGCCGCTCGACCGAGCTCTCGGCTCAAGCTAATCTTGCCGAGCTGTCCGCTGCCTCTAATTGGCGTTGGGACACTGATCCTTCTGGGCGTGGCTTGGCCTCTAGTTGAAGTAGCGTGGCAACGCCACAACGGTCAGCACGGCCCGTGGCATAGCCTCGGTCCGTCGCCGAAGCTCTCTCATTTGCTGTGCGTCGATATACTCACCGGCATTGTCTCGACCCGTCTAAATCTGAAACAGCGTTGTTCAGGGTGCTGCATAATATCAATCGGGCCCGTCGAAGGTTGCTGCTCTTCGAGGACGTGTGTACAGCCTCGTTCTGTGTTGCCAGCATCAGCTGTGGCGTTCGCCCAATAACACACTTTCATCGCACAAACACATCTCTAAATGGGAAACGGTCAATGAATTTCCGAAAGCATTAAATTCTATTCAACGTTTTGAAAGATCTGTGTTTCAGGTCAATACTACTGGTAATTTGATTGCCACGGTAAACATTCAGTGTACTGAAGGACATAGTGTTGCCACTCTTATCGATTAGTTTCTGACACCTGTTTCAGGTTTTCACGCTAAGAAGAATACAGCATGAAGTCATAACCTAGAGGCTGCAGCTTGTTTTTGTTTTTGTTTTTTCTCTTTATTCAGTTGCAGAAACATGCGAGTGAACCTGCCAATGATCAAGTTTTTTTTTTTTTTACAAAAAACTATTTGAAAGGCACAATCCTTTTTGCGCATCAGTTAAACGATAATAGTATCGGTGGCATTGACGAGCCACTTAATCATGTATTTGGCTACTTTCAGAAAGCCCTATTCACGTTTCATATTCATAATCTCAACGTATAAGTAATATGCAGAGCCCTAACACAGCTAAACTCAGACTTTGCACTTCTTACCGAGTAAAAAAAAAAACATTGGATGTTTCGTTATATCCGAGGTGTGATGTTCGAATCTAATGAGTTCTGTCTGAGTTACAGCTGCAACAGCACTACCAAAAACGTGATTAGGCGCCTCTCCCATGATCGCGTGCTTTACGCCGATGGTGTTTATTATGTGCATATGGTTTCGCCGATGGTGTAGACACGTTTGGCAAAGGGAGTTCTCTGGAAATCCGAACATTTGTAGTACATGGAGCTGTCATTCGCGACGTTTCCTTTCGTAACTGCATTTGACGACAACGAAGACCTCCTTTAAAGGAAAGTTGAATCCATATTGAAGCTTCACTTTTTACCCTGAACCGAATTTATGTGCCTAAATATAAAGCGCCACAATATACAATATCATGGCCGTGACATGACACTCACGAACATGAAGAAGGGATCAGGCTCCAAGGCATGTATTTTCAGAACTTCTCTTACATAAGGGTCGCTAGAATGTTGGTCATAGCAGCAGCGATCACCTCGTTATCACGTCGGTCGCCAAACGCCCGCCACCGAGGCAACGTTCTTACGTAAGAGACGCTTTTGCCAGTGCGGGCTCAGAGACGATACGTATAAAAACGCCTATAGATTGGAGATACGCTGGTTGTTTGAAACTCACCCGAGGTCCGTTCACATGAGTGGACTAACGGATACATCTTAAGAGCGCACGTTTACAACATACTTACCATTTTTAATTAATAGGACTCAATACCATAAGGCTTCATGTGAACATTAAGACCCGCCGTAGCTAACAGATTAGGATGCAATTCGATTAACCTGTTTTCTTCAATGTAGCAATCTACAAGCAATGCTTAATATGTAGACTCCCTCCCCCTCTTTTTCTTTTTCCCGGCATCGTGATCTCTTTAGAATGCGACTTCTACGAAGGAGGATCGTAACCACATTTTTTTCAACTCGGCTACAAAATGCCACTACCATTGAGAGAGCATTTATTCCCTAGACAATTGCTAAAAACAAAGGCTCCAGACAATCGGGAAAAAAATGAAAATTTTTTTCGCAAGGGCATCCGGCTAATAACAAACCGCTGTCACGAAAACAAATATTTACTAGTTTCGCCCTTGAACCGCAAGATTTAACACGCAAGCGCACTCGCAGATTGACTGGCGCATATTTCATCATTACCGCACCCACGCCTATTACCGTGGCATTAGGACGTGCATACCATTGGATGAGCGTCGATCAATCGTGTAGTGCTCTTGTGTTAGAATAATTTTTGTGGGCCTATGAGGGATAAAATGAATATAGTGTCTACTATTCTGACAAAAAAAAAAGCGCTTCATGATTGCGCATACCTTGAGATGCAAGGAATTATAATTTTTTTCCTGCTGAGAGTTAATTAGTATTCTTATTTGTAAGTAATAATAATAATAATAATAATAATAATTTTCGCTGAGGTTTAACGTCCTGAATTCTCAATATAATTGGGAGGGATGCTGTAGTGGAGGAATCTGGAAACTTCAACCATCTGGTGCTGTTTAACGCGCACTGACATTGCACAGTACACAAAATGCGAAGACCGCGATCTTAGCCGCGACCTTCGGGTAAGAAAACGAGCATCGTAACCGCTACACCACGCGGTGGGCATCTTTTGGAGTTCCAACGTGAGCTCAGGTTACGCAAAAAGCCTAACTTGATCTTGTGGCAGCCCTGGTTCTCTCTGTACTATCTCTGTTTACTGCATGCATATTTCTAGTGTATATACGAAACGAAATTAAAAGAGGCCCCGGTGATAGTTGTAACCTAATTGGATGACAAGGCGCAGCATAACAAGTTTGCTGTTCTTCCTTATACTCACGGTTTTACCCACCGCCTAGAAAAGGTTGCATCAAGATATGCCGTCCAAGTGGTTATTTCTGCCAGGAACAAGTTATCTACTTTAAGTGCTACAATAGACAGACGAGTCACGAATCAACAAAATGTCCAGCAAGATACGTGTAATGTTAGTCATATTTATAATTATGTATTCTGTATCACCAGTGTTGTCTACTGCATACCCTTGTTATGCAGTCGTGTGTACGTGGACCAAACAGGTCACTGTCTAAGTGCTAGACCTTGAGAACATTTTATATCTCTGAAAGGCCACTCCAGCCTTCATCTAGAAGCCGCTGTAAGAAATGTGGCCGTGCTGCGCTCTTTCATGATACGTCTGTGTTCTTCTGACATAAGAACAGAGAGAGAGAAACGAGAAAAAAGGAAGGGAGGGAGGTTAACCAGACAAAAGAACCAAAAATTGCGCTAACATATTGAGGCTGCGCATATTCTCAAGAAATCTGAGACTTGCGTTGGTGTTCCCTCAGTGGCCATACATCATAAAGAGTTAAGCTATCTTGGTTTTGTATGACGGCTGTGCTATGCTTGATTTAGCCTAGGATGTTGGTGACTTGGCCCCTCGTACCATTTTTCTCGTCACCCTTTGCTCCCTCTTGGTTTTTATTTTGTCTATTACAGACGGTTTTCTGCAGTAGCTAACGGGCGCTGCCCCGTTTGAGCATGTGGTCTAATGGCCTTCTCCTTTCCACTTCAACGTCACCGAAGGCCGGCCGAGACGCCGCCGCCACTTCCGGGTTGAAGGCCAGCAAAGCGGGCGCCGCGCATAGTCCGCGCCACCCGTTTCTCTCTCTCTCTTTTCTCTTAGGCACTGCGCCGTGTCGCCTTATGGCTGACCAAAATTAGTTGCCTTTTTTCTTCTTCAGGAATCACTACCACCACCGTTTCTCATCGAAGGCTGCAGGGAAACTTCGGCCACACACCACATCACGGCCACGCCGCCGAGGAGAAGGCCGTGGTGCTACGGTGCGGTGCGCCATCTAGTTTTGCATAGACAAACTAGCAGTGATAGATGGTCTATATATTGCCTTATTCTTGCACTAAAGTTTTAGTTGGAAGTCTGTGCTTGCCAGTTCTTTTCTCTCCTTTCTTGTCTCGGTCTGCTTTTGCGCAGTTACACACTGTATGAGTCTACGATCCTACCACACAATATTACATGCGTTAAAGGGACACAGACACTTTTTTTTAAAAAAACGAAGTTTTGGTGTCATGATACGTAATTTCGGGCGGCTAACTCGAAAATCAAGTCTATAATTTGCATAAACCAAGACAAATAACTTTATTTTGCTGAAAACAAGCAACGGGCGCCACGGCCGCCATCCCGAGTCTTGCCGCTGCTTCGATTGGTCGAAGCTCCATGACGTCACTGTCAGGTAAGTCAGGACAGCTGACTGAGCTCGCCGGCACTAAGGGCCGTGTTTATCTGTTGAAATTGGGTAGTTGCTGTGTGTATGGCGAACTGAGAAAGTCGGACCGAGTTCGCTGTACATCCGCACATGTTCGAACCGGTCGCCACTTTAAGGGCGCATTGAGGCCGCATTCACACTGAGCATTCCGGCCGCCGAAAGTGCTCCGAATCCGGTTCGGCGGCGGCGAGATCCGCCGAAAGGGCCCTCTCCACGCCGATTCCTCTCGGACCGATTTTTGCGGCGTCTACTGCCGAATCGGTCACCGCGGACCAATAGGAGCGCTAGTCAAGGAATTTTGAAAAATGGCGGCCAAGCCCTACTCACTTGTTATGCCGCAGTGCACGCAACTGAATGTTGAAAACAACGGGAGTTTAATTTACTCTGTGCCTACTTCGCCTCCGTATTTCGTGAAAGAGGTGACCGAGCTTGTCGTTGGCGCGACTGAGCTTGTCGTGGTTTTGCAGAACAAGACAAACCCGCCGACGCCGCTGGCATCGGCGGTTTTTTTCTGCTCTTCATTCATTACAACACAGCCATTTACCAGCAAAGTAAGCAGTACTGCTTCTTCTTGCTTCCTGCGTACGAGAATCATCGAAGTCTAGACCACCGGGTAGCGTAGTGGCATTTGCGAGCCGCGACAACAACCGGGTGACAGCGCATGCATCCCGCGTTCGTGCCGTGGTAGATGGCATATCTGGCGGCGCGGGGCGCGTCCAGTGCGAACGACGCTGCGTTTCGGCGGTCGGGGAATTTCGCTCGCTGTAAAGACCGGATGCTTCAGTGTGAACTAGGGGTAATGACGACGACTGAAGCGGCGCAGAAAAGCGGGTCCCAACCAACCACCTTCCCCCGCGTCGGAATCAGAGACTGGCACGCATAAAATGCATGTCAGTGCTTAAATGGGAGGCATCCGCCTATCATAGGGATAACGGCTCATCTGTCCAACTCCGCTTTGATCATGTATTCATTGATAAGGCGTGATATGACTGAGACAGTTCATCCAGTACTCTTGTCAGAACTTCCTCTGCTGGAACTAAAATTGTTGAATCAACCTCTGGGCCAACATCTTCTTAACCATGTGGCCCTCACAATAAACTTTCCATAACAAATATCAATGCTAGAAGTGTTGTCAATAATTATTCCAAGTTTATTTCTCTGGTCTCCTGTTGTGCCCCATACATTATCGGCGTTACTGAGACTTGGCTGCACGATGGAGTCCTTAATTCTGAAATAGCTCTTCCTGGCTACAAGGTGGTTCGGAGATGCAGAGAGGTGGGGAGAGGGGGTGGTGTTGCCCTATTCCTACGGTCTCACCTCAAGTCTTCTGTGCTTTCTGCACCACCAAACACTGAGTCTTTCTGGTGCAAGGTTCACTTTAAAAACATGTCCTAGATTACCGGGATCGTTTACCACCTGCCTGGTTTTGATATCGAACATTTATACATCAACCAAATTATGCAAATATACATTACTTCAACAACAAACATTATTTGCATGGGTGATTTTATTGCCCCTGCTTTAAACTGGTCATCTATGACAGTTACTGGACACGAAGTATCCATTAGAAGAGAGCTACTCAACATTTCGTTGTCATGTGACCTTAACCAAAACATTAAAGAATCAACTAGTAATGCTGCTGTTTTGATCTGGTTTTTTTCTCTACATCCTATAGCTATGTCTGCTTTTGAATGTGATATTATTGATGGCATATTCGATCATAACGCTGTATTGTTCTCGGTTTCTGGTATGGTTCCAAAATGTCGTTACGCTTACTGCACGTTTCGTGATTTTAATCGCGCTGATGATCAAACAATTACCGACGCCCTTTGCAACTCTCTTCAAGAATTTGAGCTGAAAAGCACTACCAGTGATATCAATGCATTATCTATTTTTTTCGAAAGCCTTGTTAGTAAGTGTATCAATCGTTTTAATCCTCTGCAAACTAAGAAAACTAACACTGACCTACCCTGGATGACTAGCTATACCTTACATTTCTGACGTCGTGTGACCAGAGTACGTAGATCAAAGAGCTCTGGTGACTCGACAAAGCTTCAACACTTCGTTAGCGCTGAAAAAGAACTATATGCTAAAATGAAGTCTACTAAAGAACATTATTTCAAGCTTACATTGCTGATGCTAATAAAAGCAAATACCCGTAAATTCTGGAAAGCTATCCTACCATCTGGTTCTTTATCGCACACAATGACAATTAACCATGTCGCAGTTTCTGATCCAGCGATAATCGCTTCAGCCTTCAACACCTACTTCCACTCAGTCTTTACGACTGACAACTCGGATATTCCTGCTTTTCATTCTGAATTTAATCCAGAGATCGACGATGTGTCAGTGTCACCTGAGGGCGTACTCAATCTCATTTTAAACTTAGACACCGAAAAATTATATGGTCCCGATGGCATCCCGACAACTTCCCTAGTTAGATACGCTCTTTGGTGTAGCAGATATTTTACACTTATTTGAATAAATATATTTCGTCAGCGACATTTCCAGCATCGTGGAAACGTGCCTCTTTCATACCTTACTTAAATAAAGCAATGATCAATTAATAAGCAAATATAGACCCATCTTTTTAACAGCACATTCTTGTAAAATGCTAGAAGATATTTTTTTTCAAACATATCATAGAATTCCTTGAAACGAACAATATTTTGAGCACTTTCCAGCATGGTTTCAGACGTGGTTTCAGCACCATTACTCAACTGACAGAATTTGCTCATGACATCAGCAGCTCTTTAGACATAGGTGACCAGGTTGATAGCATATTCATCGATTTTGCCAAGGCCTTTGACACTGTATGTCATCCTAAACTATTGCACAAATCGTCTGTCATACTGAAGAACGCCTTATTGGTTGGCTGGATATCGCACTTCCTTTTGCAGCGTTCACAATATGTGTGCTTCTATTCTACTAACTCAACTTCGATGTCGCTTTCATCAGGAGTTCCCCAGAGTTCTGTGTTAGGACACCTTTTATTCCTACTGTACATAAATGACCTCCCTTTGCACACTTCTGTGAAAATACGCCTTTTCGCAGATGACTGCGTCCTCTATCGTGCTGTTAAATCGCTACTGGATCACGCCATTCTCAACAATTCATTTTCTGATTTTTGTGGCTGGTGAATATTAACTTCTCCAAGACAGTCATTGTGTCATTTACCAGACGGTCATCCTCGTTGACATTTGACTATGGTTTTTACAATGTTAGTCAGTGTAGGGTGTCCGAATATATGTATCTTGGTATTATAATGACACATAAAATATCATGGTTTAAACGTATTGATCTCACATGCAACAAAGCCCTTAAGAGTTTAGGTTATTTACTTCGTACGCTCCGTCTTGCTCCTCAGGCAACCAAACTGCTTACCTACAAAACTCTTATTCACCCCATTGTTGAATATGGTAGTGTGGTTTGGAACCCTCATAACAAATGCGACATCAGCCAACTTGAATCTGTTCAAAAAAGAGCTGTGCGCTTTGTATATAACAGGCATTTTTCTCCAATAAATTTCCTTTCACAGCTAGGTCTCACTACACTTGCGAAGCGTCGCCATGTTGAATGCCTTAGGTTTTTCACAACTTAATCAATTCTTTTCGCTTAAGCACTCTAGAATCATATCTCAAATTTTCCAGACCTTTGCCTAAGAAGAGTGACCATGCCCTTAACATTTCAACTTTTTCCTCCTCACTGAGATGTTCAAATACAGCTTCTTTCCTTCAACTACAGAAGCCTAGATTATGCTTCCCGGAAGTATTTGTTCGCTATCACTTCAAGAATTTTTGCAAGCCTGCTCATGAATGTTGATTTGTTCCTACTGTTTTTTCCCACTCCTGCAATGGCCTCATTGAGTCTGCAGTATGTCAAAATAAAATAAAAATAAAATAATAGATTTCACTGTAGTAAACTGTTACAAATGATACGCTTATCAGTGGATATCAAATTCGATAAGGAACAGCAGCATCAGCACTCACTTTTAACCGCGTATTGGCATGGTCCGCACCAGGCGCGGGCTGCGTGTATAAACATCAGCTGTTCGTACATTTCACAGCTCAGAGTGCAGTCATAGAGTAGTATATAAAATGTTTATGTTACTCTATGGTGCAGCGTTGTTAATGCGGTCAGTATCGTACTTCGCGGTGGGCAAGGCGCATGCGACGAGTCATTATGCTACCGCGAGATAATTAAAAAAAGAGCCAGACGAGTGCCGCTCTTGCCGCAGTGGTGATATATGTGCTCTGAACTGCGCTGAAAATTGCACAAGAATGGTATAGCTGATATATTGCAGTTTTGTATTTAATAATACCATCGCCTTTATCAAATTCTGTCCTGTACTAAAGTTTTGATGTGTTAAAATGCAAACGGTATATATGCGCTAGAAGCACGCGACTGTCGTATAGAATAGCTGAATTCGATTATGCGTACTGATACATTTGTACACGTGTTTTCGCCATACGTTATCATGCACGCACTGCGTGCAAATTGCGAAAGAGGAGTGCTGCTGCTGCCTCGAAATTCGGAAGATTCGTGACCACCACAGCGCGCTTCATTTCGTAGGTTTCCTTTAACTGCAGCGGCCCATTTTGCAGCCATCTTTAGATCCCGAGGAAACTGGTGAAAAGCGACCTCATCACGACTGTAAGTGCTGCGGCAGTCATGCATAGGCCACGCAGTAATTCAGCATCGCAAGTTCACTTCAACCTAGCTCAAACACAACTAGTGAATGTCGGATGGCTAAAATCTCTAATCAGACGAAGAGAACGGTGCAGTGGTGAGAAATCCCTACGAACTGGCAGAACTGATGCTTCGTCAGGCAGCAGCAGCAGAAACAAGACACAACCGCGAAGTAAACAAGCTGAGCTGACTGAGCGACGCAGGCAGCCCGGCTCCAAGTTGCCCACTGGGTGGCGGCTCGACCCTGACGGTGACGTCACATCCCCACGTGTCTATCTTTCCCGTGCTTCGCCTCTGCGCGCTCGTGTGCCAGGGGGGGGGGGGGGGGTGTTGCATCGGTCAAAGTTTGCTCGCTTATAGCGCCGCCATCGTTTAATCGAACCTCCTGAAAAAACCTCTGTACACATGCTGTAGGAGGTCGCGAATACCGAATTCGCAATAAATTCCCGAATTCAAAAGCTCTTCGGCGTCCTTTTAAAGACCTATTCATCTACAAGGCATTCTTATAACGTTTTCTTACGGGGTAGTTTCAAGTACTGGGGCGGCTCCATTGTAGACCACACGGTTGTCATGGAGAAGACAATAGATTGTCACTCACATCGAAGATTGTTTATTATATTTATTTGCAACTTTATGAAACTTTCTTCACGGACAACGGTAATTTTTCACTCAAAATAAACGAAGACGATGCCTACACCGACACCAACACTGGAATTTCTGGGAAATGATCTTTTTAACGCTATCGTGTTAATACATAGCAGTTTTGGCACACTTAATTGGATAATCATTGCACTTGCGGCAATGAAAGAACGAATAAGCCGTGGAATATTAGCTCATAAGGGTTAGGAATAAGATAAATTTAGCTGTACTGCTATCGTCATGGAGCTCTTAGTTAGCCATACCCACAAGGATGGGACAAAATGAGGACGCGGCTATGTTTCATTCGCAGAGCCGCCATATTCAGCGTTCTATAAATAACATCTGTAAGTATAATCCCTATCATTCCGGCTTGCTACAGTTTTCACGAGGATGTTTGCTAATGCCACTAAAAAATAGAACCTTACTCTGGACTTCTCCTGCTACCCCAAACCCGCCATGGTGTTCTAGTGCCTAAGGCACTCGACCCGCAGCCGAGTTCGCGGGATCGAATCAAGGCCGCGGCGGTCGCATTTTCGATCAAGGCGAAAATGCTAGAGGCCCGTGTGCTTAGATTTAGGTGCTCTTTAAAAATCCCGAGGAGGTCGACATTTTTGTAGCCCTCCACTACGACTTCTCATAATCATATGGTGGTTTTGGTGCCGTTAAACCCCAAAAGTTATTATTATTCTCCTACGACCCAGGCCACGCCAAGTGAACTATATGTCGCCCCCTGCAGCTTCTCCACCGAACACCATGCCCTTTCTCATCTTAGGCCTACCTCGAGACCCTGGTGTGTACATTTTCTACAATCGATGGTGCCAATGTCGAGGACCTGTTGAACTAGTGTGAACTCGGGAGGACTCACAACCACTGGAACCTAAAATATACGCACGATAACGTGATAATCTACATAGCACAGCGCGTGTGTAGTACGCGAACCACGAAACGGAGTCTTCAATCTGGGGTATTTGCGAGCGAATATTCTAGATTTTTTCGGCAAGAGAGACAACGTCGTCAAAACGTCATTAGAATATTTATAGGTGCCTACATCCACGATATATTTACCGCCTTTTATCATGGTGTAAATTACAAGAATATTAGAATCTAAGAAGATTGACTACGTATAATAAATGGAATCTCAGACGAAGGTTTTCTTTTAGTTATGTTCAAGGGTAGCAAGTGAGACATTGGCATCATTGCAGAGTGCCCGCAAGTTAAAGGAAGCCGATGGTCACTGCATCCTGTACAGAGTAGTATGGCACTCCAACGAATCCGCTATATTTAGCCCTACGAAGACCTTCTACTGCCTCTCCAGCCATCTTCAACCAAAAAACGTGGTGAACGTCGAATGACAGAGCCAGTTAAAAAGGTACGTATAACCCTGTAAAAAAAAGAGAAATAAGCAGCAGTTGAATGGCAAAAGAAAGCCAGAAAGGCGTTTTATGAAACACACCAATACGTCAATACGTTCTCAGCACTCAGTGCAGTTGTTTGTAAAGTTCGTTTTATGTGGTGGTCGATGCTTTCCAGAGCATAACGACCATTGCATCAATTGCAAATTCATCAGTTAACCATAGAAACGCCACCTAATCTTTTATCGAAATCTCGCTGCATTGAAGAGGTTTCGCTGCAGGCTTTTTAATAAGGAACATCTTCCTAGATACCCTATACTCTATATGTAAGCCTACAAACTCAAGCTCAGACTGTCGAGATTTTAAATGCAGTTCAAACTTTAATGAGTGCGCAGTTTTACTCATACACAAGGACGAAGAAGGGCTTCTTATATATGATTGGGGCTTCGCACGTCAATGTTAACGTAAGTCATGCGTTATTAGGCCTTCGATGACCTTAAATAAAACTGAAACCTCATACTTAACCAGTTATCTTTCCCAAGTCCACGCGTGTGCCTTACTGACGGGTGGCACCTTCATCCTTGTAGATGCGCAGCAATTGCAGCGCTAGAGGGCGACCATATGTGAGGATTCGGCATTTTATTTTTTCCAGCTCAGTGCTAACATTTTATTGATATTCAGCGCTTGAGTTGTCCGCTTTTCTCCACTTATGTGCGTGTCTGCGTGAATAAATTTGCTTCGGCGATGATTGGCGTGCATCGCTCAATCCAAGATTAAGACCGCGTCTCATTCATCTTTGCGTTACATGTAACTGGGAAGAATGTTGACAATTGATGTAGCCACGGCAGTGGAGTGGGGTAGGGAGCGGGAGTTCAGACGCCCTTGATATTTTTCGATTCTGCACACGTATATATACATGCATACATACAAACACAGACATACATACAGACTGTCTGAAGATATACTTGTCGTCAGGGCCGCGTGAACATGTTATAGATGGCGCACACTCAGTTCTGGATAAAAATTTTTTCGTGTTAGCAGTTCCGAGTCGTAGTCGTACGTTTATTGATTGATATATAGGGTTTAACGTCCCAAAACCAACATATGATTATGAGAGACGCCGTAGTGAAGGGCTCCGGAAATTTCGACCACCTGGGGTTCTTTAACGTGCACCCAAATTTGAGCACACGGGCCTACAACATTTCTGCCTCCATCGGAAATGCTGCCGCCGCAGCCGGGATTCGATCCCGCGACCTGCGGGTCAGCAGCCGAGTACCTTAGCCACTAGACCACCGCGGCGGGGCTCGTAGTCGTACGTTGTACGATGATGTCGACGCGTCGTGGTAGCAGGGCGTCTTGTTGGTACTCAAGCTTGGGCTCACCTGCCTGTAGGATAGATTGTTTCGTGCTGCCTGTGAATCAGTTTGACAAATAGAGTTCGCGTTTCAGTCCTCGCAGGATGCGATTAGGCGTATGTCGGATAGTGACAGCATAATATTTCAATTATATATCTGGGGTGTTACGTTCCCAAAACCACGATACGATTATGAGAGACGCCGCAGTGAAGGGCTCCGGAAATGTTCACCACCTGCTGTTCTTTAACGCCCGCTGACACTGCGCAGCACATGGACTTCTCGCACTTCGGCTCCACCAAAATGACACCACCACGGCAGGGATCGAACCCGCAACCTTCGAGTCAGCAGCCGAGCATCTTAACCACTACAAACCACGGCAGACAAATCGGAAAAATTCTGGCTTCTGAATGATTTTTTCACAACTCAACCACTATATAATTTTTTTTCTTGAAACCACAGTGCTTTGGAGCTCACTAGTGATAGATTTTTGTTGAACGATAATGAGTAAGCTGTTTCGCAGTGTTTGTAGAAGCACAAAACCATGGACACATATTCGAAAACAGGGCGATCCACTTCTTATATGCAAGCAGTTTATATAGTGTCACTATTGGTCTTGAAGTGCGGCACGAAAAGCTTACCTTTCTTACTTTTTTTTGTTTACACGTCAATGTGAACTCTCCAAAAAGAATGCTTCCTTGGCATAACACCCAAATATTTACAAAAAAGACTTTTTCAAGCTTAGCATTATTGCCACGCCCACTCCTTTCTATTTTCATGCTACCGTCCTACTGCAATGTAACTGCTGCCTTGCTCAAAGTGCGCCCGAAGATCTTGGAACATGTAAATAGTGTTAGAACCTTCGTGTAAGATTACGTGCTCAACGCGAGCAGTACAGTTAGTTATGGAACTTACGCGGCCACTGTCAATAAAACTGGAATGTTTGATAATACATATACAGAAGCTGACGCACTTGACCACGGCATTGACTGCCGATGATCTATTCGCAGCTGTCAGTGCCAGAGTGTCTGACTTTCCGTTTACCCGCCACAAGAATAAACAGTTTCATATGTCACATGCCGGCTGCTGCCTTTGTCAACGTCACGACCACGTGACAATATCCAGAAAATATTCAGACGAGCTTCCATCGATTGGTTAAGCCAATAGACTCGAAAGATTCCGACATAAGATACCCCCATATTCTATTTTGACATCATGAACACCCAGCGTTGCCCTGTTATTATGAAATATTTTTTTTATTCCGTCAGTCAAATGCACCGAACGAGCTGAACGTTGTTATCAGCAATCTGAAAGAGTGTATAACGTCTTTTTTGTTGTTTTTACTTTGTTTAAAGTATGTACAATAAGTCATTGCTTACTATAGGTGGTCTAAGAAGTTCGTGCGGTATGCTTTAAAAGTTTAACCAAAAAATTTTCACCCAAATCACTGTGGTTCCTTGCATTGTACAATCTTCTATTCATCTCTTCAGCATCGAAGTAGCTTCGTTTAGAATTGTCGTCACATTACCGAAGTGCAACCTTTCAGCGCCAGTATGTATTTGGTTTTGAAAAGTCGCAGTTGAGTCAATTCGGCGAGTACAAAGAGTATTTGCACAACGGTGACAAAACTGTGCGCCAAAGAGACACACAAACTATGTAGAACCCGACTCATCATGATGCTGAATGTAGCGTCCCCGATAAACAAGTTAGGTAACCCACTCCGCACATGCTCTTTTGGACAATCCATGTAGAACCCCCTCGTGGAAAGCAGCGTTGACCGTTTCATTTTCAGGTACGAACCTGCAGTGCGCAATTCCATCACATTTCGGGATTCAAAACAAGAAAGAAACCACGGTCAGTATCAAATTGGTTTTCGTTTGGTCCATTATTTTTCTCGTCTCGGCTCACCTCTTTTCTTTCCACTGCCTGCTCTACTAAATTGGCTAGACGTCGCATTCATAAACTCCCGTTTCGTTGTCAGCGACGACCCCTCATGGGGATTCGTATACCTGTCGTCTAAAATTTTCAAATTAATGCAATGACCTCTTTGTCATAGCTTTTGATCAGTATTCGGTAGTTTGGACGCTATCTTTGAGACAGGATTGTTTATATTTCAAACGTCCAGTCGAAATTTGGGGGAAGGACCGCTATACCATACCACGTTTTTTCCAATCTCATTCGGACAGTCATTCCGATTTCACTGAGCACAGCAGAAGAAAAATACACGGTCGATTTTTTTTTTCTTTCATTTTTAGACAAAGCGGAGGTTCAGCCTGATCTTCCAGCGTCTCTGGCTTTCTCGAAAACGTTGGGTTCAGCGCAAGTTATTTCCCTATGGACGCCGTTTCCGAGGACCGTTTGCAGCTTGTGCATCATTCTTGCCCAATTTCACGAAACATTTGATACTGATAATTTCTTTCGTCTGCTCGTGGACGCGGATTTCTAAAGAAAACAAGACGTTAAGGTGAATTGTAAAAACAACAGGCATAAAATTTTATCCATATTAGAAGTCAACAAATCTCTTTCGAGTGAATAGAATGAACTAGTGGCACTGCTACAATCTGTCCAATTTTTTTTGCTGCTTCTGCACAAACGTTTGAAACAAACCCATACAAACGGCATACAGGGAGACTTGTCAACTCTATGCCGTAGATCAAGTTCGGAAACAACGCTTTCAATTGCTTTCGGTGTGCTATATAGTTTGTAATTTTTTTTCTAGCATTCAAAAGACAGCGCGTGAGACATTAAAAGAAGAAAAACAGCCGACCCCACGCTTTGCATGCGTGTAATGCAAACTTACTAAACACGTTAAGTGATTTATCCGAAAGCTGCACCATCTTCACTAGGCGTTTATCTCGGCAAAGCCACGAAGACTCTGCTGAGCATGATTCTCGTTTCGGAGGATATGACCGTTTGTGACACATATAAGCATATACCTAAAACTTCCAAAACCACGTCATGAAAAAGCACCGCTGAAGCTTTACATTTGGTGTGTCCGGTCAACCAGAAGATAGTCACGAATGAAGTCGCCACTCGTGCATGCTTTAGGTTCGGTGTTCACTATATATGCCTCGCAGGCTTTGCTTTGAACGCGAAGAAAACACGCAAGAAATAACGCTGTACACGTGATTAAAATTTATGCGTTACGGCGTATTCTGAAATACAGCTTTGCCATGCATATATCCCATAATTGTGCCAACTGAAAACAGGAGTAATCGCTGCTCACCAATAAAAAAAATCAGCGAAAAAAAAAAACATTACCTGCTTTTGCTGGTTGGCCCCGCCGCGGTAGTCTAGTGGTTATGGAACTCGACTGCTAACCCAAAAGTCGTGGGATCGAATCCCAGCTGTGGCAGCTGCATTTTGGATGAAAGCGAAAATTCTGTGGGCCCACGTGCTCAGATTTTGTTGCATGTTGAACAACCCCAGGAGGTCGAAATTTCTGGAGCTCTTCACTACGACGTCTATTATAATCATATAGTGATTTTGACATGTTAAATCCTACATTATTATTATTATTCGAACGCTTGTTCTGGTTACATGCTTATAGCGTACCATTGTTGTATTGCCTAGTTGCTGGGGCACCCTTCATCAAGTTATATAGTGATTCCTAGTTAATGCAGAGCTCCTTAGAGGCATGCCTTGTCGTTGTCTGTGTCTGTCACGCTCCAACAAAATCGAAACCAAAACTGAACAGATGCAAATAAAAAAACAAAAAAATTGTGCGAAACACCGACTCTATGTGTACAGGAGTCAAGTATATAACTGTACAATACATGATAACCTGTACCGTTTGTCTGTTCGTCCGTCCGTTCGTGCATCCATCCATCCATCCATTCATTATGCGTCCATCTATCAGTCTATTCGTGCGTCCGTTCATCCCTCAGTCCAAGTATCTGTCTGTCTGTCTATCCATCCATGTATCTGTCCGTCCATCCGTGTATCTGTCTTTCTCTCCGTTGGTTCTTTAGACTAGTTGGCGACTTGAACGTAGACATTATTGACCTAGCTTCACCCACTCGTCATCGATTGTTTATGCTTGCTCTTTTTCTGATTACCCGTTGTTTCATATCGAGGGGCTGCGTTCAAACCTGACTGTGATACAGTCTGCGAATCGCCTATGCACAAATCCTCTCTCTTATAGACGCATGCTACTGATTCATCAACATGGTTTCAAATGTCCGCATAGATAATGTGGCTTGAAATCTTGCTTCTCCATTACATGATCGTTTGCCAGGACAAGCCCACTTATGTGACTGCCTTCATTGTATAACCAATAGTGTTTTCTTTTTCTCTCCTTTGTTCTTCTCAAATGTGTGAAGACGTATGCACGGACACGGATACTATGACAATATCATTTTCGGGGTATATAAAGCTCGGTGCATAATATGAAATAACTCATAACAGATACAACCGAGACAAATGCAGCTCATCGGACATCGACCCTAGCGGTAACTCCAACCTTCTTTCGTAACCTCTCCGTTCCTCTTCCCCACCTTCTTTTTCTTCCAAATACAGCATCCAGGAATAACTTGAGAAATATAAGCGCCTACATTTGGGAAAATAACCTGAACCATCTTGATTTCAAGACCAGCGCCCAACCACAAACCCATCATCACTACTTGAAATCTGCCCGCATTCGCACTACGAGCCTAATGCCTCGCGAAGCAACGCGCTGCGTGCTGATGACGACGGCAGCGTTAGGTGCCATAGTGCTAGCGAGAAAAATGGGACCTATCGATGGCTCAGTGAACACCTAGTATGGGGTGTGCGGAAACGAGCCTGAAGGCGGTCAGAACTATATACCTGAGCGGGAATCTCGGGCACGATGGCTATCAGAATGCTCTTGCGGATAAGCTTAACGCTGCCATCGACGAACAAAGCGTCGCCGAAGGTTCCGCGATGTAGATGTGCAAGGCAGCACACGAAGTTATGATGGGCTGCCGGTTATCATGTGTCCATTTTACAACGGTCGCTTTACTAAGTGTCCCAATTTTATGTCAACCAAAGTTTCGAAAAACAGTGGATTATAGAACAAATGGTCTCATTCAGCAGAAGCGGTCATTGCTTGCTTTGAAAAGGAGAATTTTATAAATAACTTAATCGCTCTAAAAAGTTCTATAACGTGAATGATTACTTTAGCACACTCATTGTTTGCGATCCAAAAGTCCGTCCTGTCATCTGACGATACGCATCCACTTGGAACGAATCTTGAAACTTGACTAAATGTACGATAAAAGCGCGCTTGACTTGAATGTACTGTTAACACAAAAGTATTTCATGCCGGGGTCTACCACGGCTCCTGTGACGCACTTCCGTTACTGAACTGGCGTTTAAAATTAATACTAAGACACGAAAACGATAGCAGACTACAAGCATCAGCCGTGTGGAATCGAACCAGCAACCTCACAATTCTCAGCGCGAGGCGCTGTCCACTACGCCACGAAGCGCTTTTTCTTCTTTATTGCCTTCTTGACTACAGGTCAAGCAAATATGATAATCACTATCACACGTGTTTCATGCGTGATAACGCGTCAAACAAAGATATTACATCTTCAACACAGTCGGTAGTCTTATACACATCTCGCACTTTTATAACAGCTTCCACGAAACACTCATTGACGGATAGAACTCTCATATCACATGCAGTGTCTGTACGATAGCATACTACGCCAAACCGAATGAAGACCAAGTAAAAATATAACATCCAAATTTTGCACAGAACTATCACAAGGCAAAAAATGAATTTCATATAGAGTAAGAGGTAAATCTTTTTTTTAAAGTCCTCTGTAAAATGTCCCAAAAGAAAATAGCGTTCTTACAATCAATAAACACATGTTCAATGGTCTCAGGTTTGTTACACAGGAGACAGCTGCTTCCCCATGGTACATAAATTCCTCTCTCTTCAAGCCACGTTTTTACTGGCAAGGTTCCCGTATGAAGTTAAAAAAAAAGAAGGTTTTCACATTGGGTGGTATACACATGTTTTTCACTCACTTTAGTACGTCATGACCATATAATGTTTCATACTTTGAACGGTAAAGGGGCACAGGAAAAACATTCTGTATTAGGTCTTTCATAAGGCGCTTTCTTTTCACATTAGTTAGGTAATCTATCGAAAACCTGGCCCTTAAGAAACGATATGAGAACACAACTTCGCGCAAGAACGGTGACAAGGTGTGTCGTTCTCGCCTGTTTGAAGATACAAAGAAGTCAGGCATGTGGTGTAACAGCGTTGTTTGAAATAAAGAACGTAAAAAAAGTCTCTATGGTCTCTAATGAGCAGGAAGCGTGATATTACTTGGTTAAGAAACAGATGGCGCAGAGACAGCCCTCCTTGCTTAACTCGCCGAAACAAGTTCGTTCTAGATGTTCTCTCCCACGTAGAGCTCCAGATGAACGTGGCTAATATCGCACGTTGTCTGTGCCGCAAACGGCAAGCCATTTTTATGCACCATACACCGTTTGGCAGTCCTCAGAGCTCCGAAACTTCAGCGCGTTTTCGTTATCAGTGGCAAAATGGTGCGAGAGGCTCGCTTTGGGCGCACTGTAGATGTCGTCGGCTCCACGAAGCGCCGCCTCCACGGAGTGGGGTCTCTCCTGCGCATGCGCTTGTGACTGGCAGTAATGACAACGCTAGTGGTTTATTTCTAGATCAATCACTATAAAAAATATCCCTGTTTTAACGTCGGAACTGACCATGTACATTACAGACTGTGTTTTGTTTCTCAAAAAACGGCGGAAGTGGACGTACAACAGTATTCTTGAGCTGCGTTTTTAATAAAACGGCAGAGAAGACCGTAAACAAGCACTACTAGTTTCCGTTCCTGTGCTTATTCTGGCAAGTTATAAACCCTCGTGACACGCGCTCTGTTACCTTACCAAACGAGTCAGGTGATGCCCTAACAGACGCGGAATGCGCCCATGTCTTGAACACCACCTTTGAATCAGTGTTTACTCATGAAACTGAAGTGTCATTCTCTGTTCCCCATGCCGCTTTCGAATGTACTATGCCACCAATTACATTTTTTTTTCATCCGGTATTTCATCCTTAATAGACAACATAAAACTGTCGTCGGCTGGTGTGGATGATATTAAATCAAAAGTTCTCAAGAACATGAAACATATTTGTGCCGCATATCTATGTTTATTGTTTTCACAGTCATTTTCAACAGGCATGCTTCCTCTTGACTGGAAATATGGAAAGGTCGTTCCAGTTTACAAATCCGGTAATAAACAGTCCCCATTAAATTATCGCCCCATCTCATTAACCAGTGTGCCTTGTAAAATGCTTGAACATATCATCTACACACATATTATGGACTTTCTCGATTATAACCACTTTTTTCAACCATCCCAGCATGGCTTCAACAAAGGATTTTCGTGTGAAACGCAGCTAGCCAAGTTTGCTCACGACCTGCATGTAAATCTGGATTCTAACTTACAGACTGACGTCTTCCTTTAGGATTATTCAAAAGCCTTCAACAAAGTTCCTCATGATCATTTACTACTAAAACTTCATGCGTTACATCTAAATCCCAATATTTTAGCATGGAACAAAGAATTCTTAAGTAATCGCTCTCTATCCGTCTTTGTTATTAACCATATATCTAGTACTACCCCCTAACTTCAAGCGTTCCTCAAGGGTCCGTACTTTGTCCACTGTTATTCTTAATTTACAACAATGATCTACCTTTGCATCTCTAATCTAATATCCGTATGTTCGCAGACGATTGAGTAATTTATCGTACCATTGGACGAAGTGTTGCTGTAGCTAAGTGTTTGCCGTTCATCTTCAGACTTTTCACTTATTTTCGCAGTTATACGGGGAACGTAGTTCCCTTTTCGGCAGCGATGGAAGTGGACTCATCTGCACGCCCACCTGAGTGGCCGGTGACAGCGCCGGCAGCCTCAAGGAAGCGAAACTGCCTTTCCAGTGACAGCGAGGCTACCCTCATTGACACTGCCGAGAGCGTTGACAGCTCCGACGACGAATACGTGACCGTCATGAGCCGGAAAGCAAAGCGGAGGATGCTCAGGGCATCCATGGACGCATCTGCTGGAAGGGCCCCACAAAGCCCGCCGAGGTACACCGTCCTATTCTTGCCTACGCAACCATCCATCAACATGAGACGACTGAACAGGCAAGCTGTATCTTCACAGCTCGCGGCACTGGTGCCTAACAGTATTAAGGATATCAGAGTGAATCCCCGGAAAAATGTTGTAGCAGTGGACGTTGCTCAAGCGTCAGCGTTAGACTCACTGAGCAAAGTTACCGTCCTTGGCGGCATGAATGTTCACACTATCATTCCGCTAGGAAATCAGGCAACTACAGGCGTCATATATGACATCGATGTGACCATCTCGAACGAAGATCTGCCGATTCTTATTAAGCCTGCTAATGATGGCTCCCAAATACTAGAGGTGTGCCGCCTAGGAAAGTCGAGATGTGTGAAGATAGACTTTAAGAGTGATTGCCTACCGACACATGTTAAAGTGGGTCATTTCCGACATGCTGTGCGGCCATTTGTCCCTAAGCCGTTTCAGTGCCGGAAATGTCAGAAATTTGGTCATGTGAGCGCCATCTGTGGAAATCCTACAACATGTTCTCGTTGTGGTGCACCACACTCTGCCGACAACTGTGAAGCTAATTCCTATAAATGCCCGAATCGCCAAGGGCCCCACGACGCCACATCAAAAGAGTGTCCGAACATAAGGCAGGAGATTTCGGTTTTGAAGAAAATGGTGAGGGACCGTTCGACTCACCGAGAAGCGGTTGCTGTCGTCAGGCGACATCGTTCTCGTCGCCGACATTCATCTAGAAAGCCTGCCCACAGCATCAAGTCTTCTGTAAAGCCTCCTTTTGTTGAATCGGCTTCACCACCACCACCGGACAGAAGGAACACGTGCACTGAGAATGCTGCCCCTGAAAAAAAGGCTCTGGAAGAAGCATGGCTATCACTTCCAAGGATAACCCCTGCAGAAAAACTGGAGCGTGCACCGGTAGCACCACTTTCTGCATCTCGCCAAGATGAGGCGGCAGAGCATGACCGAGAAATTTCGACAATGATTAAGTCTCTCATCAATGCCATTCGCACGCTTATAGGCAACATGAACACACCTACAGCACGATGCGCAGTGCAAGTATTGGATGCTCTGAGTCCAGTGCTTGCCAACTTCGCATAGACAAAATGGCTCTTTCACTGCCTCCATTCCGAGACGAAGTACGTAGTGCGACAGTTTTACAGTGGAATGCCAGAGGACTTAAATCACGGATCTCATGTTTTCGACATTACGTTTTCCGCAACAGATTTCCTATATTAGTAATATGTGAACCAAATTTGTCAAAAGCGATAAAGCTTTCTGGCTACGAAGCCTTCACTTCATCGACTTGTGGTGAGCCCAGCAAAGTAATTATATATATCCGCACAGATTTAACCTACATTCCACATTTGGTGCAACCCCATAACGGAAATCAATACGTATGCCTCCGCGTTGCAAAGAAGAAGGTAGCCTTCACACTTATCGGCGCATACATCTCACCATCTGGTCAGTTCGATGTTGAAAGACTACATGACATCTTGACCGCTACACCTGGACCTTGGATTGTTATTGGTGATTTTAATGTTCATCACTTGCTTTGGGGAAGCACAAGGATTGATTTCAGAGGCCGGAAACTTGCTGGATTCGCCTCACGCCACGAACTTAAAGTTATGAATGACGGCAGTCCAACGTATTTGCGTGGTTCGAGATATAGCAGTTGCTTGGATCTTGCATTGGTGTCACGGCAATTCACCCAACAAGTGCGATGGTTCACTGATAATGACACTCACGGCAGTGATCATATTCCAACGTATCTGAAGGTCACAGGTTTTGCAACTTCCACCTCATCAACTAACAGAAGAGTTAATTGGACAATGTACGAGGCAAAGGTGGAAGAGGCATGCGATGATATCGCGTGCGGCCTCGAGGAGGTAATGAAAAATGTGATGGAAGAGGTTACCTGCGCCTTTAAATACACATCAAAGCGTACAAATTTGATATAGAGCTGGAACGACTACGAACGATTCGTAGGCGGGTGGAGAGGAGGTACAGGTGCACTAATTCGATTCATGACCTCAGAGACGCTCGACGTCTACAAAAGAAAATCCAACGTCGAATGGACAAGCTGGAGGACCAACGGTGGAAGAAATTTTGTGAATCACTCGATCCTCGCAAGCCTATGTCCCATATATGGAGGACGGTGCGTGGCCTTGGCTCGACTCCACAACAACATCCATTCAGCACATTGGCTCTCCATCAAGGCCGCCTGCAGGTTGACATTGCTGAAGATTTCTGCGTGAGGATTGCGGGCAATGTGGTTACCATGAGTGACGAAGTTCTCGGGGATGTTCCCGTAGCACGAGTTTCTGAACTGAATACGCTTTTCTCACTCGAGGAACTGGATGAAGCTCTAGCCACCTGCAGACGTTCATCGTCACCTTGGCCGGACGGTATTACATACGCTGCTTTATGCCATCTTGAAAGACGCGGCCGAGATCAGCTACTAAAATGCTACAACCAGTCATGGAACGATGGCGTCGTTCCAGAAAGGTGGAAATCCAGCCGCTTGGTACCAATCCTCAAATCTGGAAAGTCGCTGCTTAATTTGGCGTCATATCGACCCATTGCGCTATCCAGCTGCGTGGGGAAAATAATGGAAAGAATGGTTCTGACACGCCTCGAGTGGTACCTTGAACGCTATAATATATACCCAGAGGCCATGGCTGGTTTTCGAAGAGGCCGCTCTTCTATTGATAATGTCATCGACCTCGTAACCTCTGTGCAACAACAGAAATACCTCAAGCGCATCTCGGTTGCAATGTTCCTCGATGTGAAAGGTGCATATGACAACGTAACGCACGATGCTATCCTAGATGCCTTGGCGAACATTGGAATCGGTGCAGAAATGTTTCGATGGATTCGGAGCTACCTACACAGGAGATCCTTCTTCGTGCTCACTGCGGAAGGCCGCACCGTTGATCATTACACCGTTCGTGGCGTTCCACAAGGCGGGGTTCTCAGCCCTACGATGTTTAACCTCACGATCATTGGCCTTGTACAAAGCCTACCTCGATCAGTCAATATCTCTACATACGCTGATGATATATGTATCTGGGCTTCAGCAGTGACACGACTCCAGGTACGCGCACGGCTCCAGAAAGCAGCGAGAATAACGTCGACGTACCTCCACGCTCGAGGCCTCACCATTTCCACCGAGAAGTGCGCCTTAGTCCCTTTTACCCGTAAACCCTTGATCTGTTATCCTGTTTCTATCGACAACGTGAACCTTTCGTATATGAGACGTCACCGATTCCTGGGCGTCACTATCGACAGAGATCTCTCGTGCAGTGCTCACATTTCGCACTTGAAGAAGAAGCTCAGCTCTATCACACACGTGATGAGATTTATCGCTGGTAAAACGTGGGGCACATCAGTGTCATCTATGCTTCAGCTGTACAGAGCGCTCTTCTTGGGATATTTGCGGTATAGCACGTCCGTGCTTTCTAACGCCGGAAAAACTAACATCAGGGTCCTGCAAAGCATTCAAGGCCAAGTCCTCCGCACATGCTTGGGGCTACCTCGGTGCGCCAATACGTTAGCAACAATTGGTATTGCTAAAGACCATCCGATCACGACATATATAACTGTCGACACACTCCGGACACATATCCGTCACATATCCAGAGTGCCTAACCACCACCTTGCTAGCTTGCCACTAGAAAGACCAAAGGCTGCGTTTTCCAAAGTTGTTGCGGCTAACCAGAATTCCATCTCATGGAGATTCTCGCCCGCAACCATACCACTATCTCCAGAGTGGTGCATGAAAAGACCAACTGTGCACCTTGAAGTGCCGGAGATATCTAAAAAGGCAAGCCTGTCAAATGCAGCCCTCAAGCAGATCTTACTGGACCTCTTGCATTTGTCGTATGCTAACTGAATTCACGTTTACACGGACGGTTCGGTCTCGGGAAGTTCGACAGGCGCCTTTGTCATACCATCTCGATCAATCACCGTCAAATTCAAGACATCACACGTCACGACATCTACGGGATCCGAGCTCGCCGCTCTTCAAGCCGCTGTGGAGTTTGTTACGCAAGACTCCCCTAGTAGATGGGCCATTTTCTGCGACTCCAAGGCAGCCCTTCAATGCGTGCGAAGTCTACGGCGTGGAAACTACCACCAGATGGTGTATCGTATAATGAAACTTGTCATCGCGCTGCTGATCAAGGGCATGACATTATTTTACAATGGTTGCCGGGCCACTGTGGCAGCATTAGTGGTAAACACCTCGCCGACGACGCTGCCCGATGTGCCCACGATGGAGCGCCCACATTGTTAATACCCTTGTCAAGAGTAGACGCAGCTAGAGAACTTCGTCACATTGCGCATAATGCCACGCTTGCGCACTGGAATTCTCCACATAACTCCAATCATCACCCTACGAATCTTAAGTCATCACGTCAGAAACAACTGCCATCCAAGATTTCTCGACGTGACGCTACAACGCTGTGCCGGCTGTGGACTGGGGTAGCGTTTATTAAGTCATTCAGCCATCGCATTGGCATGGTGGATTCATCCATGTGTGAAAGCTGCAACTGTATAGAGACTATTGAACATCTCTTGTGCCACTGTGCCCAATTTGATGAAGATCGCCGGACTCTCTAGTGTGCCTTGAATAGACTCGATGATCGGCCATTTAATGAAGCAAAGATCTTAGGAGCCTGGTCGCGCAGCACATCAGCACAGAAAGCTACACGAGCCCTCCTGAGATACTTGTCAGCAACTTCATTGAGGGACCGCCTGTGAAACTCGGCATTGTGTGTGTGATGTGACATGTGTCTATCCTTCTCTCTCTCTTTTACTCCCCCTCCCCCTTCCCATGTGTAGGGTAGCAAACTGGACGCATAGTCTAGTTAACCTCCCTACCTTTCCTACATTCCTTCTCTCTCTCTCTCTCTATCGTACCATTACTAACGTTTCCAATAACGCATCTCTTCAAAATGATTTGCGAAGTGTGCAAGAATGGTGTAATCTATGGCTAATGGAACTATACCCTAATAAATGCAATACTGTTTCTTTTCACCGCCGTAAAACTTCATTTATATTTTCTTACCGCATTGCTTGCGCTAACCTTGAACTAGTTCTTTCCTACAAATATATTGGAGTAACCCTTTGCAGTAATTTAACCTGGGCGGCTCACATTACGAACATCATTTATTCTGCCAATAAAACACTCGGGTTTTTAAAACACTATCTGCGTCATGCCCCTCAAGATGTAAAGCTACTCGCCTATCAGTCTCTAATCACGCCAAAATTTGAATATGCATCCCCCATTTGGAACCCTCATCAACAATATCTCATCAATCAACTCGAGTCACTTCAAAAGCGAGCTACAAGGTTTATTCACTCTCAGTACTCACATGACATCAGCATATCGGCAGTGAAAACAGAATCCAGTTAATCATTACTCGCATCTTGTCGCTGCACTGCTAGCATTTGTCTTTTTCACAAGTTTTTTTACAGCTCCCTCGGTAAGCCACCATATGTACATCCCCCCCCCCCCCAAACATGCATCTCCAGTCGCACCGGCCACCCGCACCGTCACTTTTTCGTCTTCATTCTTTTTTCGTGCAGCAACCGACTGGAACGGCCTTTACAATGACATCACAGCGATTACCTGTCCTTTAATATTTTGGACCACATTAACAGATCACTTTTGCCACTTAGTAAAACATGGCTTTTGTTTTTCATGTATGTACCCACCCCTTATGTAATACCCCTTAAATGGGGTCTTTAAGGAATAGAAATGAAATGAAATGAAATGAAAAATGATGCTTGACTGCTGAACCAACGTTCACCCGATCTCGGCCACGACGCCTGCATTTCGGATTGAGGTGGAATTGCTTCAGTCCCGTGTATTTAGATTTTGAGTGCACATTAACAAACCCTTGGTGCTCGTAAGTAAACGCAAGCAGTTATTATTACAGCTGGTTAATATGAAACAGCGATTGCACAAAGGTGCTTACAGCAGGGGGGGGGGGGGGTGCCGAGCAGCTGTCGGGATCACGAAATGTATCATACACTAATATAGATGGTGTGCCTGACCCTGTATAGTTCCGCAATACAGCTGCATATGCTATACAAACACAAAGGTCGACAACTCGTTCATGTGGGGGCAAATAATCATATAATGCCTGTGCTAAGCAGCACACGGAATTAACGCGACAAGTAACACAACACAAGCAAATAAAACTCTAGCAGCCGCTGCTTGTTAGGTCGTGTTTTTTTTTTGTATTGCCATGTTTCGTGCACCGGTCGCTTCAAACACACACGCGCGCAGACAATGATAGTGTTTGGCGTGTGCAGTTTCACGTTTTTCAAGTGCGATATTCTTTTTATGATACCAACAATGATTTCTGAAAATGATGCAGCTGACTGTGGACGCGATGAGAGCCAGTCGGGCAATGCCTGTGGCACACTATACCCCTCGTTTATGGTATTACGGTAATTTGCGCAGCAAGCGCCATATACATATACCAAAAATCATGAGTGGGTACCTTGATGATCAGCGGAAATGCTCTGATAACGTTTTATTTTCCACATTCCTTTAAGGAGTAAACAAAGCGCTGAAGTGGCAGTCTAAGGACCTTCAAAATGTCACAAGCCAGTTAACGACATCTCTTATTTCGTTCAAATAAATAGAGCCATGTTTTGTTGCATGGGTCACCATTATGTATTTGGTCTGCAGCGGCATGAGTGGTGTGTGCACAGTACATGCAGACAGCATTATAGTGCAAGTTGAAACAGCAATGACAAACGTACAAACACCCATGCGATATGGAACATCAATTCTTGGTGTGCACCTTGAATATGATGAAACGCCCTTCTTTTAAAACATAAGAAGCATCAACTGTCCTATGAAAAATAAGCTTTTTTACAGTACTGGTGTTCCACACCTGCCCACAATTCAGCAAAAGCTTTCGTTAATTTTTGCAAATTAAGTTACCTCCAAAACTATGTGTACCTTATGGCCTGTGGAACAGTAACATTTCCTTTAATATAACGAAATAGCAAAACATCACATTCAAGTACAGATATACCCATTAAATGAAGCCACCTGTTTTTCACTCTCAGTGACGACAAAAATGTAAAGAGAAATAAAAAGTCTGACAGGAGCACCTCGAAGAACTTTTTGCTGGGATAGTTAGCACAACACTCAGAGGAAAATTTTAGTCGCTTAAGCACCACCAAACACTGGAAAAGAGCATCATGTTGCTCTCTTCCTGTTTTTTGTATTGTGTCTAAATTTTTTCTCTAAGGTGACAGAAGCTTTGAAAGCCTATGTTTTCAATCAATATCAGAATAATTTACGGGTAGCCCCTTCTGAGGCAACTGCCATTTTTTGTTTTTCAAATAACGAAAATGATGTATTCTGAGTTACAGAGTCATTTTGTGTTAAAAATAATAGAGCTGCCGTGTTTAGGAACAGACTAGTGGTGTACACGTGATAACGGAAGTGTGCTGCGTGACTACATGTGACTACATGTCGATACAGAAAATAGATTTACAAAGCCTCTGTAAAATGGAGCCTGCTGTTTTTTATTTACAAAAAGCCTCCGGCACCAATTTACCAGCAACATTTTCATTAAATTGAGACTTTTTAGAGTGTAGAGATTTTTATTATTCATTAGGTATTTGGCATCTTTTTTGTTGAATCTATGGATTTTTGTGAAGCTCTGGAAATGTGGCATTACGGGGCCTGATTAAAGTAATTATTAGGTTATGGCTCTCTTTCGACACGAAAGGCTGTAAAACGATATTTTAGGCTATTCCATGTTTTCAAATGGGAAGCATTTCTTAGCCAACTTCGGTTACATTGACCATATCTGTCAATAAATCTATTTATCTGTCTCTCTAGCTGCCTACGACTTTTAGCTGTCATGGTCGTTTCGATGATGGGATCTATACCAAAATTCGTATGACTTAACATGACTGCATGACAAGCATAAGTGACTTGTCATACCATGAAAATAATGAGATTTATGTCATGAATGTCATGATTTACATGCCATGGTCTTGCTGGCCTTGTAATGGTTTCGTGCACATGACATATTGCAAAACTGGTATAATATAGTATGACATGACTGCATGGCAAACATAGGTGACAGGCCCTAACATGAAAATTATGCGATTCATGTCATGTAAGTCACAACTACACGCCACGCTCATGGTGTGCTCGCAGTCGTTTTGCTAGCTTAACATATACCAAATTCGGTATTACATTGCGTGAATAGATTACGGAGGAATATGACTGGTGTAAACATGATAATCTTGACATGCGTGCCATCAAAGAACATGACTACATGCCACGCTCATGATGCGCTCGCGGCCGTTTCGCGAGCTTCACATATACCAAATTTCGTATTGCGTGACGCTAATGAACGACGAAGGTAGATTACACGTCCAAACATGACAATCATGACATGCGTATCATTTAAAACATGCACAATGCAATCGTGGCCGTTTGGCTAGCTTCACATATACCAAATTTTGTGTTACGTGACGTGAATGAATGACAAAGGTATATGACTTATGCAAACATGATAATCGTGACATGCGTGTCATGTAAGAACATGAGTTCATATCACGCTCTTGATGCGCTAGTGGCCATTTCGCAAGCTTCACACATACCAAATTTGGTATTACGTGGTATTACGTGACGTGAATAAATGAGGTAAATGACACGTCCAAACATGATAATCATGACATGCGTGTCATGTAAAACATGACTACACGCTGCGCTCATAGCGCAGTCGCAGCCGTTTCGCTAGTTTCACATATACAGAATTTGGTGTTACGTGACGTGAATGAATGAATAAGGTAAATCACACGTTCAAACTTGATAATCATGACATGCATGTCATATAAAACATCACTACATGCTGCGTTCATAGCACGATCGCGGCCGTTTCGCTAGCTCCACATATACCAAGTTTGGCGTTACTTGACGTGAATGGATGACGAAGGTAAATGACACGTCCAAACATGATAATAATGACATGGAAGTCATGTACAAAATAGCTTACAACCACCTCGTAACGTTGTGCTGACTTTTAAGTGGCATATAAATCTTCCTCGTTTGTGCTTCACATATATCATTGATTGCCACGGTACATGCGATCTGCCTTTTTTTTCTTTTTAAGACAGTCTGAGTGTTCTTGGTTGGTTTATATGTGGAGTTTAACGTCGCAAAACCACCAGTCTTGGTGTTCTGATGGACCGTATGAAGGGGAGAGCAGTTTTGTAGCACGAGATCATTATAGTCTGAATACTGTGGAAAATTAAACTCTGTCGTCGTAAGAGTTAGGCACAACCATATCATGAGCTCACTGAGTGATTTCTGCACTGTGAAACAAAGATAGATTTTGTCCTATAATGCACATTAACACGTGTCAAGATTACGCTCACCGCGTGTTTTCACCGAGAAATGTCTTCATGTGTGATAACCTGTAATATTATAGAAGAACAGAGCGAAAGTAGGACTGAAAATTTAATAAGGTGGTACGGTTTCAATACTGCGAAAACGGTGGCATGAAAAGAGACAAGAAGTATGTTCACGTGTTTCAGTATTTCCGTCATGTCCTTTACATGAGAGCGAGAAAGTGACGAATAGATTTGGCTAAAGGGGAAGCTGATCGAAAGTACAGAGAAAAGGTGTAGCTACCGGCCAGTAATAGAGTCCCTACGTGTACATGCATCTACAGAAGACATTGTAACAGTGATTGCAAACGTAGAAAATTAGAACTAGACCACTAGCTGTAAAAATACAATTACAAGAAAAGCGCTACAGAGTTGCGATCGACCCGAATGGTCAAATGTAGGTCTTCAATGTGTGTGTTAAGTGAATCTGACATGCAAATCTGTCTCGGTGGCAACAGGTGCCATTTTCAAGCACTTTATATGCAAATGCAAAGAATTGGTAGAAAAAAGACCTTAAGGATTAATAATGGTAATTTTCGCATTTAATAAAAAGATTCAAAAGAGCTTGGACACAGAGTGCAGTATTTTAATTTTGTGGTAAGGGTCAATCAGCCTGAATAACGACATAAAAAATAGAATCTAGGAATTGTTCTTGCAATCTGGAGATTTTTCGAGGGTCAATCTAGGGATAAAACGTCTCCTTGGGTTGGCATCACTCCTTATCAGGCCTGTAGTTCGAGAGAGGACGATGATCACTTCGTGAACTGCATGGCCACGTTTACGAAAAGAGCGCGCTGCTAACACACGACGAAGTTGGAATTGTGACAATTGTTCGCACTTGTCCTGTGTATATTTGTGCGCTCGTTTCGTGCGTCTTTCTTTCTGTTCAAACAGCACGCTTCAAGTGTCACACTGGGACAGTTGTTAGTCTGCGCCCGTCCTGTGTATGCTGATTTCATGCGTGCTTTCTGTTTTCGTTGCTGCCCTAGGTAGTTGCTGCCCCATGTTGCAGTCCAGGTCATTGCTGCCCCAGATGGTCGAAATTTCCGGAGCCCTCCACTCCGGCGTCTCTTATAATCATATGGCGGTTTTGGAGCATTAAACCCCACATATCAGTCAATCAATTCATTGCTGTTCCTGAAACAATGCACAATAAACGCTAAACTACCTCAGTAAAGGCGCGTTTCACTTTAGTGTTATACCAATTTCTATACAGCGGGATCAGTCACGGTTTTTTTTTAATAAAATGCTTTTTTTGTACATTGGACTCTCGAGTTCCATTACGGGAACGCCACATTGTCTCGCAAACTTTGGAAACACATATCGTAAAACTAGGTTGTTCACCAAGTGTCATTCTAAAATGACATACTTTCACAATCACCGGCTGAAATTGTAACAGTTGTCACGATGTAAACTTTGAAAGCCAATTATCAGACCTTCTTTAATTAGTAAAATAATCATTTCTACATTTCGTACAATTATTGTCCGCCGCAAAAGTACTCTGTTAAGGAAGCAAAATACTGCCAGATACTACGGGAGATTATTTTATTTCTGTAAATGATAAGAAAACTTACGAATTGGCACACAAAAAATACAGTTTTATCCATCGTAGGTATCTCATCTAATTTATGTTTGTTGATGTTGGCGATCTGTGAAAACATGCTTAGCATGCATTGTAGAGCTACGGTTTCTATAGCACAAGAGCCGTGCATGGTGTGCGCGCTGTCAACACAGCCACAGGCGCACCCTGTTTTTTTAGGCAATTTTGAGCCCAATAGCCCAGTGCTTGTAGCGTTACGCGACTGAGCACAAAAACATGAGGTCGTTCTCCGTTGTTCCCACTACAGCAAGTGGTGGGAACAACGTGCTCGGAAAAAAAAAACACTCGTATAACTTGGTGCACGTCAAAAAAAACACACGCCGAGTAGGTAAAAATTTTTGCAGGGTTTATTGTGATTATATCGTAGATATAAAACATGGAACACGAGGCATTAAATAAACAGCGCAATGAAGCAGCGCTCAATAAATACTGAGCTGTGTTTTGCAATGCATGCACGCTCTAATTCAATGAGGACTCAGTTTTATAGAGCCCCACCGCGCTGGTCTAGTGGCTAAGGTACTCGGCTGCTGACCCGCAGGTCGCGGGATCGAATCCCGGCTGCGGCAGCTGCATTTCCGATAGAGGCGGAAACGTTGTAAGCCTGTGTGCTCAGATTTGGGTGCACGTTAAAGAACCCCAGGTGGTCGAAATTTCCGGAGCCCTCCACTACGGCGTCTTTTATAATCATATGGTTGTTTTGGGACGTTAAACCCCACATATCAATTATATCTGTTTTATAGATATGTGACATCTTGCACATTCGACAGGCTCCTCAATGTCACGTTGCGCATCTTGAATTCGGACGATACTTTGAGCTCTGAATTATTAAAAGATAGGCCTAAACATCGCACACTAATGTACAAGCTAAGTTTTTGCGAGTCGTCTCCGGTATTTTTTCGACAGAAAAAAATATTAAATCAACGTGTCGCTGGTTGGCCAGCCCACTAGCCAGAGTATTTTAACAATATTTTTCTTTCGGCTAGAAATGTTCCAACAGTGGTATGTCATAAAAAAGTTCCCAGAAGTTTTATTTTGTGAGCAATACACTAGAGCAATAGTGACTTTGCAAGCCATTTAAGTTTTTTTATTGCGGTAGCAATAATAATGACAGTCTCGGCCGTCATTTACGTATATATATATATATATATATATATATATATATATATATATATATATATATATATATATATATATATATATATATATATATATATATATATATATATATACGGGGAAGAATGCCCTAGCCTCCTCTTCCTGTGGAGCGCATCGCCTTTCCGGTCGGGCTCGTCTGCCCACGCTTATCTCGCCAGTTAACGGAAGGGGGGGGCACTTATGGTTGCTGTGTTATCGCGGCGATGATCAGCGCGCACCTTGTCCCCCGCAGCCGGCGGGAGCTTCTAGGGGCTGCTCTCTCAACACAAACAAAAAAAAACTCTGCCAGAAGTTTACCTGGAGCGCCCGTGTTCTCTCATAGCAGCGGTTTGTAGAGTTACGCGAAATCAGATCTAAATGATTTGACTGCCAGCCTCAATTCGTACATGAACGCTGTCACTACGCCCAAGCCTTGTTTTGGTCATCTACTGTGTCTGCGTTGCGAAAAACTTGGTTACTTAGCAAGCGCATGTTTACTACAATAAATATTGCTCCTAAAAATGCTAGCCTTGCTTCGTAAAACATTCGAATATGTTGCGATTGCATTTATATTTTCACCCCTTTTGACTAAACTGTGACTTTTTATGCCATATTTATCGATGAATGGGACAAATATTGTTTTGCATGTTTTGTAGTTTTGTTGTGGTATTATTATCCCGGCTGTGGCGGCTGCATTTCCGATGGAGGCAGAAATGTTGTAGGCCCGTGTACTCAGATTTGGGTGCACGTTAAAGAACCCCAGGTGGTCAAAATTTCCGGAGCCCTCCACTACGGCGTCTCTCATAATCAAATAGTGGTTTTGAGACGTTAAACCCCACAAATCAATCAATGTTGTGGTATTATTGTTTCCAACACTTTGAGTCAATTTTCATTAACTGTAGTCTTAAGTCTAGCACTACTGAATAATTGTTTTGAAACAAAAGAAGATACACACAAGGTGCTTAATGCGTGCCTCCTTTCCTGCTTACTATGCTATGTTGACTGTGACTCTGTTCAGCGACTTCTAACTCATTTTGATATCGGATTGGCATGGCAGATTTACCAGTGTGCGACAGATTCACTTGTGCCACTGTCCTCAATTTCACCATTACTGCCGTACTCCCCAGTGTGCCTCCAGAATATTTGGTGGTCGGCCTCTTACTGAAGGAAGATCTTGGGAGTCTGGCTTCACAGCACATCAGCCCAGAAAAAAATTGAAGGAAACTTTGTAAATTCCAAAGTGGGCTCGGCGAAATCCTGTGCCCACTCCACTGTGGTCGCTTCCGTTCCGCTTCTATCGCATTTGTGCCCGCTGACATATTTTAGCCTGCTACTTGTGCATATTCACTCATTCTTCTTCTGGCATTTGGTACCAGAGTAACACCAATTCTTTGGGCTTCTTTTCGTAGTGCTTGCCGCAGAATAATCACCAGGCCGCTTCAAAGTCATCCCACTAACTCGACAGCAGCAACGAGACGTCTTACGGCGAAGCATTGCCGCGCGCGCCACTGTGCCATCGCGTGATTTCTGAGAGAGTGGGAGGCCACAGCTGGCACCGTTCCAGGGCACGGATTGACGGACGGAGAGACGTCAGGACTATAAGCCATTAAAGTATTTCGCCTTAAAACCTCACCAGCGCTCCTACAATACTTCAAGACAACACAATTGCGCGCGCGCGTGTGTGTGTGTGTGTGTGTGTGTGTGTGTGTGTTTGTGTGTGTGTGTTTGTGTGTGTGTGTGTGTGTGTGTGTGTGTGTGTGTGTTACTCCCTCCTTAACCTCCCCATGATTACGGTAGCAAACTGGGCGCTAGTTAATCTCCTTGCCCCTATCTTTTATTCCTTCTCTCTCTATCTCTTACACGTAAAATGTTAAGCGGGAGATAAAGCGTTGAGGAAACGTTTCAACATGAAGGCTTGTGTTCGTCAAGCCACTGATGGAGACTAGTCTCTTTCACAAATCATTGACTTCAGTGGCATTCCCTTTTCAACAATTTTCTTTTACTCGCAGCTTGTGTTTAATTCAGTAAAGCTAATTGAGACGACGCTTACATACTGCAAAACGGCTGTGTCAGATATTGAGTTTTCTCATAGCGCATTGTTAGTTGTTTTACAATCATTTTGCTAATGATGAATTGTGCAACAAAAACTAGAAGTGGTACAGTGTACGAATGCAACAAATGAGCGAAGCTCCTTATAAATAGGACACGAACGACTATGCACCTCGCTACTGCTTTTCATGAAGGTGGTAGATTGGGGCAACCTTTTTAGAATTAGTACAGTTTCGCAGCACTGCTCGCGAGCCGGACGCGCGGATGATGCGTGAACTTACTGCGCTGCTGCTCCATTTTGCTTCACTAGCTGTTACCCCGTGGCATCGGATAGGGAATCGCACCATTGCTCTCAATGGCGCATCGCCGAAGCTAACCGTGGAAGCAATACACTTGTCACAGTAAGCTTATGTGTGTAGGTTTGAGCTACTAGCATTCTTTTTTCATGAAGCTTATATGCCCTTTCAAACGAATAGTGTCCTCCATGAAGTATTCTGAGTGCCTATTTGTTTCAACTGCCTATGACTCTGCATGTAATAAATGTTTTAATTTTGTTTTTGTATATTTTTGTGCAAGATGTTTGTATTGCGACCGATCACGCTGTACTGCAACAGGCTGGGAAGCCTAGTCAAGCTCTGCTGAGCTTTTAGATGCGATGCATGCTTATGAATTAGACCTGTCCTCTGTCGCGCCGTAGCCACCACTGATCATGACGATGATGTTGATGACGACAAAGAACAAGCGTTCCTCGTCGTCATCAACATCATCGTGTTGTTAACGACGTTCCAGACAACACATTCTCTGCTTGTCATCTCGGCACAGCACATGCAAGTTACTCACTATATGCCATGACGATGACGGTAACACTGATGATCACGGACAATGCCACAGGAGCTGCCACGTCGACTTCCGGGCGTTCTCAAGCTTGTTCGGAGGTTTGACCGAGTTTAGGGTGAATTTAACCAGGGATAATTTCTGTGAGATACATATTACTATAGCTCAGACGATTGAAACCGCGCCAATGCCTAATTCGTCACTTGGCCAAAGGCAGAGCCCTTGGTCAGCCTCGTTGCTTAATGATGACCTGCAATTGGAATCATTTTTCTCCAGTGGTATTAGCAGCTGAAGCCCCTACACTTCGAAAATGTACAACCGTCTGTACCGCAGCCCATGCTGTACCGCAGCGCACGTACCACAGCCCATGTCTGTAACGCTGCTGCAGACATGGGCTGCGCTTGAGAACAGCCGTGATAATCACAAAATTCGAAACAATAACTACTTTTGAGACAAATTATCTCACAAAGAACAGGTATGCAGGAAACGGCTAAATGCATACTTCTGCTAAGTCGAGACAACACACCCTACCATGCATTACTGAGGTTCACATCCATGAATGCTATGGCGGTCCTCGTTCATTGAATGCATGGTTATTAAATAATCTGTTTTCTGGCAGTAGTAACAAGCAATATGAAGATAGAACTACTCAGATAAAACCAATAACACCCGCCTACTCATTGTATAGAAGTGTCGCATTTCAAACGCGCATCTTCAGTGGTGGAAGCTTGACTAAAGATCCTGCTCAACGAACATATCTTTCTGAAGCGTGTTTTCATTTTCCACAATTTTATGAAAGGGGAGATATGTTGCACAAGTACAAAGCAAGTGAGGTAAGACATTTACAGATACAGATTTTTACAGAGCAATCCGGCATTGTGACATAACGAGTGAGACACACGCGTGCACTTCGCACGACCTGCACTTTGCATGCAGCGAACAAGCAAAACAATGGCGCTTCGGCGCATCCAACATGGCGCCGAGTGGCGAAAACCGGTTCTTCGCCGCATCCACCCGAAGAGACAAGAAGCTCCGGCGGGGAGAGGAGGAAGCGGTGCAGATCAAAAGAATGCTGTAGTTTTCCGTAGGTATAGGGACATAGGTATTAGCAGCAGGTATCAGCAGCATCTCTGTTGTGCTGGTGCCTTCAAGTGGGGGATTGATCAGGCTCAACAACCCAAAAGCTGTCCAAGCGAAGCTTCAAGTCATGACGTCCCACTTCTAATTGATAAGTGACTTTCGTCAGTTTGGAAGAGGCGGGGTGGTTTGTAGGTTGTCAGGCCCCTCATGTGTCGCGGACCTTCTAAAGAGCAAGTCATTCGCATCAGTTCCAGTGAGTACTTTTATTCCGCCTCATTTGACATGTACAAAGGAAATCGTTCGTGTAGTTCACTCTCGACTATCACCCACTGAAGTACATAAATTACTGCCTACTTGTCTGGGTCACCACAACCTTGGCAACATAAAAACAATTTATTCATTGCAAAAAGAGCACTGCGCTATATTGCGAATGTCCCACGCAGTATGTCTGCATGCAGGTTATTTGTTCCGCCACTATAAAAAGATGAGCACGAAACATGTACAACTTTCGACTTATTTATAACTACTTCTTTGCAAAAAAACAATTTCAAACATTTCCTAAAGATTTGTCAAACATGCGTATACAACACAGGCACTCACGGACCTGAAGTGCGCACAGATGGCTCGTTCGTCGTTCTCGCACAAACTATTTCTTACACTCCCTTAGATACACATTACCCCCCTTTCTTAATAAATATGAAAGTAGTGACCCTAACTTTCTTGTGATTTCTTGTATATGTACGGACAGAGAGACAAGCAGACGGAAGGACGCGCGGATGGATGCACGGATGGACGGATGAGCGAACACAAGGATAGACGCACAGACGGACGGATGGACGGACTGACGGACGCTTCGCCCCACTTATCATCATTCACTCCGTAGATATGCTGTGATTTTTTTTTTTCAAAACGTGACTTCAAGAAAACGCACCCGCGTCTTACAATGCGCGTCACCGAGAGAAAGAACCAAGGCGTCCGCATTGTATTCATGGATTCACTTAAGCCGGGTCGCCTTGCTAATACTGTGTTAACATATGCTGGGTACTGGGGACGAAAAGTTTCCAGACCTATAGCCAACATAAAGGTGCCAGTATCGAATGAAGTGTGCTGTAGGCCGTTTATGTAACGGCTTGCGATTACTTCTGAATTATTTTTTCTACTTTTTTCTCTACTTTTTCTCCTCCCTCTGCTCGCACGTTTCCCTGACACAAAGATTTCAAGCACTTTTCTTTTGCACAGTATAGAATTACGTTCAGGATTAAGGCTTCGAAGTTCTGTATGACATTCTTTTTTGGCTGGGCAATCGAACTCCGCGCCCCGCGCCAATGGAAGGTGTCGAGTTCGCGCCATCGCTCGGGGGGGAGTAAGGAGCTCTCAATACGCTTCTCCTCGCCGCGCAACAGCAGCCGTGACGCCTTCATTTTGTAATCGGCTGAAATCGGGGAAGGGAACGGAAAGACTCCGCTCGACGCCGACAAACACAACGTCGGCGAGATGACAGACTACACTCGAAAAAATCGACGAGAGCGCGAGAAGCGAAGGGCGCGAGCCGGCAACGGGGCTCACGTGCATATGCCAACATATTCTCGTGTGTGTACATACGCCGCACCGATGGGGAAATGGGATGCGCATCGCCAGGCGATGTGCAAACACGACCGCTCGCCGTGAAGGATACCGGCCCCTATGGCGCGCGAATGGGGCCTCACTTCGAGCGCGAAGCCCCGGCCTGTTGACCGTCGAAGTTTTGGCTGCTTGGGACGCGCGCACATGCAAAAAAAATGTTGTTTATGGTAACGGAAAATCAACTTCGCGTTATCTTCGCGAGTTTTCTCTTATGTTTAGGCTTGCTTCGTAAGAGTTATTAGGTTTTATCTCTCGAGAATAGCAAGAAATATATCGTGGAAACACAACAAAAAAGTTGATTTCTGCATCTGTGATTTCACAATGAAGAATATCAATTTCTAGATTTGGTCAACTGATATTTTTTTCATGCTTTTATGTGATTTAAACTGTTTCGTCAATAATTCTACACGGGCGGCGAATGTACCAGTGATGCCAACGAATTTTCTGTTGATCTCCGCGGCGACCTTCCGAAACCATAAGCAGCTATACGAACTTCTCATTGTTTATATATTTCCTTGATGTTTACTGGGAGTTCCCTTCCATCGCATGATGTTCGTAAACTATTGAGCAACTACTTCAACGCAGTACCTTGTTGAAGTTAGATAATCAGGGTGGACAGTAGAAGTGCCTCCGACTGGCTGACCGACGTTTCGATAGAAGGACCTATCTCCTATCGAAACGTCGGCCAGCCTGTCTGAGGCATTTCCACTGTTCACCCTGGTTATCCCACTACGCTGTTTCCATCTTGTTGGAGTTGTTGTTGAAGTTAGCAATTTGAAGTTAGATCTTGTTGAAGTTAGCAATTTATCTATTGCTTGCTTGCTTTCTTTTTGTACGCATGGAATCAAATAGTTTTCAGACATCGCGTAATACGTCCGGTAAATTACTGATGAATATCCCAAAGTACCAGCATGTACTTATACGTGCATGCTTCCACTTAAGAAAACCACGAACACCCATCGTGGAGGCTTAGCGGCTGAGGTGCTTCACTGCTAAGCTCCAGGACGCGGTTTTGAATTCCCGTCATGGCGGCTGCAATTCGAAAAGGTCAAGGTGGAAAAGTATTCACGTGCACCAGTTTACATGCACATTAAAGTATCGCAAACCACCAAATTATTCTGGAGTTCTTATATAATCAAATTCTTCTATTGATACAATGTATTTATTGACGCCCAAAAACCCCTTATTTCTTTTAACCACGAACTAAAGGGCTTACGAAAAGCGACTGCAGCAACATATGTGACACACATTGCACAGAAATACAGCTAACGTAAACAACGAAGCAAAATGAATAAAACGCGCGCCGTTGTCTGATTTATCTCGCGTAAGGTCTAACCCCGTAATTTTCGAGCTGCACGTATCACATAATGTGCGAAGTCGTCAATACATGAGAGTGATTGAGTGGCAAACGAATATTACCTTCATTGCACTTTGTATCAGGTTATGCAATGCGAAAAGAAGCGAAAGAACCAGTGATTCAAAGTACGCGTGGGAGATGAGCGTGCGCAGCCGCGTCGTGGCTATGTGACCACGTGAGCTCATTGCCCCATTTTGCTGGTAACTCTGAAAACACAATAGTTCCCCCCCCACCCCTGAGATCGAAATGACCGGCCCCAGCGGTAAGTGGTAGCAGAGTCCCTCAGACTATGGTGGTAGATATAATAGATCGCCGTTTGAGCGCTGAAGGAGCTGCTCTTCGGTGGGACAGTCGTTAACGCCTCACGCTCACGTCTCAAAGCTCCCAATTACGATTCCGCGTACCAGAGTATTTTTTTTTCATGTAAATAGATACGTGTACATGTATGGTGAGTGACAAGGACGCCCACGCCTCCGTCGACGCCGACGCCGGCGGCAAAATCAAAATCCAGCCGAGAGTGCCCATATAATTGCTATGGCAATAAAAGTATGCAGGTATAACGTGGCAATGGTATCACAAGACCGCGTTGATTGGCGGATCATGGGAGAGGCCTTTGGCCAGCAGTGTGGCGTAATCAGGATGTTGATGACGATAATAGGACGAGGAGGAGGAAGCAACAAAAAGGCAGAAGGCAGGGAGGTTAACCAGAAAGACATCCGGTTGGCTACGAAAGTTCTGAAAACTGTATGAGCTCCAAGTGTCGCATGTTGCTTCCATTTTGTTTATCTATCGGCAATTTAAGACAGCGACGTCTTCTCGCAATAGGTAAAAATTGCCAACAGATCAAGTGTCACGCTCGCCCCGCCACGGTGGTCTAGTGGCTAAGGTACTCGGCTGCTGACCCGCAGGTCGCGGGATCGAATCCCGGCTGTGGCGGCTGCATTTCCAATGGAGGCGGAAATGTTGTAGGCCCGTGTACTCAGATTTGGGTGCACGTTAAAGAACCCCAGGTGGTCCAAATTTCCGGAGCCCTCCACTACGGTGTCTCTCATAATCATATGGTGGTTTTGGGACGTTAAACCCCACAAATCAATCAATCATCAGTGTCACGCTCTTGAAGATCCAGAAATATGAACTGCATGAGCCAAACAGAGGCCGTCCGTAACAGCGTCTTTTGTAGCCACTGTGCTGCACAGGAACGTTTAATCGAACCAGGCAATTGATTATTCAAATTTGTAATTAATTAAGTACGTGAGTGAAGAACAAAGCGAGAAAGCTGTGTTAGTGCTCTTGTGCTGCAACTGGCCATGACATAGGCTGGAGTTTTACATGCACCCTTTAGGAAAGGAGGAGAACTGGGGAGAAAAATTTGCTTGAAACCATTGAAGATTCAAGTCACGTAATGCAGCTTGAACTGGACGGAAGGAAGCGTCAAAAAGATCTACTGCCACTTCACATAAAACGCGTGCCCAGCGGAATTAGGATGAAGTGTTTGAACGCTTGCTTTCTCATTAAAAAAAGAGGCTCTCGAGTGGGGGCCCAAATGTCATTGCTGTTTCAAGTTTACTTAATCTGCTATCGACGTACTTCTTCATGTGAATTAAGTTATATCGAAAGTTTCCTATTTTTTTTCTTATATTGCTTCGTATCGCATGCATCGATGCCTCCTCTACCACAAAGTTCCTCAAGTTGGCCTTATTGGCCACATTCCGTATGCAAAGTTATGCAAAAGAATGCTTTATTGAGTTGATGTGCTGGTTTCTACAGAAAATTATGAGAGTGAATATAGGCCACGACTTAGTGTTGTTTAAGACGCTCAGTTTCTCCACAGGATATGTGGGAAATATTATTAGTATATTATTTTCTTCGAGCGCTATTCTACCTTTAATTGTTCTCTTATTATTATTTTTAGTAGGGCTTCACAAACTCAGGTCCGCTCACTAAATGGGGCCTATAGAGGATTTACGACTTCCACACGGCTTACCGCTTCGCTATTAAGAGCACTGACATGACCTTTTTGAACATTTTATATACTTATAATTTTGTGCGTAAAATGAAGGTTTCAAACGACGAAACACTTGAAAAAAAAATAAGTACCGACAAGCCCCAGGGCTCCCTAAAAATTACTGCAATAGCTTCTCGTGACGCAGGAGTCATAGTCACGTGGCTGAAAAACACCGCGTTGTAACGGCGCCCGCACTTCAATTCACTCTGTGGTTTCTTATTTATTTACTTACTTTACACCCTCGGGGTAGTCTCGTAGCCAGTCATTTTTTTCGGGAGATCGGGTATGGGGTGCTTTTTGAAGGCCTTGAAAAACACCTATTTTTATCATTTCTTCTCGATAAAATATCCCCCTCCATCCAAATTTCGGGAGAAAGGCGTTCATCAAGAAAACAGCAAACGCTAGATAATGTGCTGCCATCTATAAGGCACTGTGAGATTCCTTATGCCCCTTTCAACAAACCCCCCCACTTGCGTCAATTTAACTTTTCATTTTCACGACGCCATTTGAGAATTGAACTACTGCCGTTGCTATTTCACCGACCATAAGGCGATAATTGTTGCGGTTGGCCAGAAGAGGTCTCCAGAAGAACAAGTCGAACGATTGCCAGATAACTAACGCAAGACGGACGACTGCATGTGACCGTTTACGAATACAAGTGTGTGTGAGTGTGTTTGTGTGTGTGTGTGTGTGTGTGTGTGTGTGTGTGTGTGTGTGTGTGTGTGTGTGTGTGTGTGTGTGTGTGTGTGTGTGTGCACATGTGTGTGTGTGTGTGACAAAACATGTTAATAAGTATGCACTTAGCGGCTGAAGGGCGCACTACCGGATTTCGCTATCGTCAAGGGAGTGACATGTACATAGAGCCAATTGGGACGAAAATTGTACGCACTGATAGCGCCGTTGGGATTCCGACGGCAGTTGTACAAAGATTGCAAAATTACTATTTTACTATTTTACTGACAAGTGAAAAAGTTTTTATTATTTCTGCACTCAAAATAGCTTTTTCAAATAGATATTACCTAAAAATATTGTTTGCATAACTTATAGCTGCGCATAAAGCAAAATAGGTTTCAAAGCACTAGGGCGTTTCGATATGGCGGCTTGCCGTTCGCATAGCAGACAATACCGTCGTCGTCTGCTTCTGTATCATGGATGTCCCCCCTCGTGGAGCAACTCCCTGTCTCAATTTTTCTTGTTTTCATATAGTACAATGCAGTAAACTACTTACTAGAAGCTCACAAGTATCTTGCATCGCTGATTACACAAACTTATGACAATAAATTGTTTTATTGCAAGCCAATAGATGTTTACATGAAATAAAGGCTACATAAGTAACGTTTTAGCATGTACACTAGTGAACAATATGCATGCATGAGCGTTCACGTGCAAACAAGGTACGTACTACGCATAGCCCTAACGCAGATCCCCGGAGCATGCGCAGAAGCTGTCCAGCGCTGGCTGATATATCCATCGCACTCCACGAAACATTTGCTGCAGTAAGTAAAGGTATACCGCTAAGGTCCCTGCACATCTGTAGCTGAAGATGTAGTAACACCTCATTGGCAGTATTAGGCAAACTTTCTGTAAATAATATCAACGTATCCGTGTGTCCTTCAGGAGCAGTGAGGCCCGACAGTTTGTTTTCGGGTTTGTGCTGCCAGCTAAAGTGGGTCACTTTCCGATTTTTGCGCATTCGCACTACTATAGTGCAAACAAATGCTTAAAATTAAATCAGAAGCAGTTTTTATGCGCATCATTCTTGGGCCTTGCAAATCATATCATCGAAAAAAAAGGGGCTTAGATGGCATATTGTTTGCCGTCGCCGGCGGTGTGCTGTCGTCGTTTTGATGGTGGCGACGCCTCACGGCGCGGTCGCGAAGCTCACAACATGTCACGGGCCTGCTATCATGTTCAACTCTTAAAGGCGAAGCTTAAGGGTCCCCCAATTTTTTAACACTTCTTGGGTACATCTAGCTGCAGCAAGCACATTTGCCGGCCACCCACTAGCCAGCAATCCCTGTGCAGTAGGCAGGCATTCCCTATGTCTATGCTATCTGTCGTCTTTCTTCGAAGATGCATGCTACCCGCTGCACACTCGCAAAGAATTTTGTGCAATGTTTCCATGCTGTGGCTGACGACGATGAATACTTATGCCAGAAGCATTTGTAATTCGCATAATGCGCCACAGCATGTATTCCGCACCTTAACTTTCATAAAATGCTTATCAGACCCCGTCTTGACAGCTTCTCCAGAATATAAGCACCTATTATTTTCCTGAAAAAGTGAGTTATCGCGGTCGAGAATAATGGAAGTGGCCATAACCAAACTTCGCTGCCGGGTTACCTCCATCAACTTTTACCTGCATAGAGCATGTCAAGTGTTGTCTCCTCTGTGTATCCTCTGTAAAGAGGAAGAAACAATCAGTCATGACTTTCTATCCTGTCACCGCTATACGTCATTGAGAAGAAAATTCATAGCACCACCTCTTCGAAACTTGGGTCTGGAAATATCCGAATCAGTTTTTCTATCGTTCGGCGCCTCTACACTAGGCTACAGTCACAGGGATGTTTACTACGCAATAGAGGAATATATCAGTCAGGCAAAAAGAATATAGAGCTAAATTCTTCATTCTTTTAAACGTTTAAATATTATTATTCAGTAATTACTTCTTTTGAAACCTATCCCTAGCTAGAGCATACGAGTTGTATTGCGAAAAAACAAAAAAAACGAATTCACCTAACACTCGGTGAATCCCCTGCATTAGGTAAGAGCCATGAGATGCGGAGGAAGAGAAGACGAAGAAGAAGAAGAAGAAGGAGGAGGAGGAGGAGGAGGAGGAGAAGAAAAAGAAGAAGAAGAAGAAAAAGAAGAAGAAGAAGAAGAAGAAGAAGAAGAAGAAGAAGAAGAAGAAGAAGAGAAGAAGAAGAGAAGAAGAATAAGACTAGAAGAAAGAAGAAGAAGAAGAAGAAGAAGAAGAAGAAGAAGAGAATAAGAAGAAGAAGAAGAAGAAGAAGAATCAGAAGAAGAAGAGGAGGAGGAGGAGGAGGAGGAGGAGGAGGAGGAGGAGGAGGAGAGGAGGAGGAGGAGGAGGAGGAGGAGGTACGCCACAGTTATTAAGTGAACAAGATCAAGCTTTTGTGAGGGTTGGAGCATTCGACGACCCCACCTTGCATTGTGTGACAACTGGTCTTTTTTTTCGCTGTTCTAAAACGTTTTATTACTCATATTTACGGAATGTATTCCTCGCCGACATGAAGCCTGCCCAAGGCCAGTTTGCAAATAAGTCTCAAGCACCGGCGTGGCTCAGTGGAATAGTGGGCTGGCACGCAGGGGTGCCGGATTCGTATTCGAATGTGTCCTTGGTGTTCTGAATTTTTTTTATTTCGTGCGGTAGTGGTTACGGACACCGGCGGTGGCAGACAACTCCGGCGCCGCACGTGACCCTTTTTTGTGATCTCTTAACAGCTTTCACTGTAAAAGGCATACATATTACACATTATACCACAGCATTAATTAATAAGAAAAGCAGTGCATCGTATGGAAATACAAAACGAAAATTTAAAGATAATTACGATAAATAGCTTACCCCACCGTGGTAGTCTATAGTAGCTACTGTACTCAGCTACTGACCCGCAGGTCGTAGGGTCGAACATCCCGGCTACGGCGGCTGCATTTTTCGATGGAGGCGAAAAAGTCTGAGGCCACTGTGCTTAGATTCACGTGCACGTTAAAGAACCCCAGATGGTCGAAATTTCCGGAGCCCTCCACTAGGGCGTCTGTCATAACCATATGATGGTTTGGGACGTTAAAACCCACAGATCACTCAACACGCGATAAAAAGCTAATCTTGAGGCATCCTAGGATCAAGGAAATGAAGAAAGAAGGAAAGGTGAAATAGGAGGAAAGACAGGGAAGTTAGCCAAACCGGCTGGATACTCTGTAATGGGGTAAAAGAGAGCGAAATATAGTAATAAAAAGAGATGCTTCATAAATGGATAAATAAAGCGTGCTGACAAAATCACTCTCATACATGTCGAACAAAAACGGATCTACGATGGGAGTAACTGACGGCTAGAGGTCATTCTATGTGATACTGGTTTTGGGGGAGTCCAAGACACGCCATTGTGGCTGTGCGAGTTGATTCGTCCAATTAGTTGGGTTAGTCGAGCTTGTAAGTAAATATTTGCCCATGCAGCATGCATGCGCATTAGGTACGCATGATATGCAGCCTTTGCACGTATGCTGCCGTCTTTCTCTGTCTGTCTCTCTCTCTCAGCGTGCGTGCGTGCGTCCGTGCGCACGTACGTACATGTCTGCATGTGTCGCATAAAATTATACAATCAGACCACAGAACGTTTGAGAGACATAACGAGCCAGTGTGTGAGATATTCACAGTACATTATGTTGACGTTCGGAACCCTCTTCCTCCTCCTTCTTTAGCTTTCTGCATGCACTTGGTGTTGCATGAACTCCAAGATGGCCAACGTTTTACCGAGACACGATGTCAACTGACGACGCACCACAAAATGACACCACACAAATTTGTAATATCACACTATCACATCACAGCGTAACGTCGTTATGAACGTGTGCTATAGATCATGTGGGTTTCTCGCCACTTAATTCACCTACCGTTTTTTTTTTGTACAAAGCCAATCAACTAGACACTCCCAACTTTCACATTAAACTGATTCATGAACACTAACTGCATGTTGACGACACTTCCCAGCTCCGGAGCGGCCTTCATCGCACCTGACACTGTTTCTATTGTGCCTCCACCTCGACGGCAGCATACAGACAGTAATTAAGCGCAGCGAATTGCAGAGCACGAGACACATTTATTTATTTTCAACATTTACAACATGTTTTTTTTTTCAACAAGTTGGGGGTCCCTCAAGCGAAAAGCAGTTTTAAAAAATTGGCCCCGTATCTGCAATTTACACTGCTATTGTCGTTGAAAGACGACAGTCTTTCGTCTGGAGAGAAGGAACAAAACGTTTACTTGATGTTTTGCTCATCAGTGAATGGTATTCTGAAGGCACTGAGTTAGAGTTACTCGAGCGTGCAGCGGATGTTAACGAGCGCATCAAGTCCCGTCACACGTGCGACATGAGCGCTATCTGGCAGTTATCTTGGAAAACAAAACACGCGGCGTGCGCGCCCGTCTAGGAGTTGATAAGGTGTAGTGTAGAACGCAAGGCGATGGGTAGGTGCCAGCCACCACCGTGTCGTCTTAGCAAAGCGTTGGAAACACTGCCTTTACGTGCAATCATTGCATCGTCAGCGCAGCGTGATAAGCGCTATGGTCCTTAGAATTACTTATGTATGCCTTTTCTAGTGAAAAGACACACATACAGAATATTTACGTGTTGTTATGGTGCCTCAGATATGCGCAATATTGCTTGTTATTTACAGTCGCACAAATATAAACGCTAAATTTGGAGCAATATCGGTGGTGCGGATGGGTTCAGCCGTTTGGGGTATCGTTTGGTCAGACAGACAGACAGGTAGAACAAAACTTTTGCGTCGAGGTCCTCAAGAAAGACTATCGTCTTTAAAAACCACTTGAGAATGCCTGAGGGCCCACATATTTAGCAGCAGTTTGGGAATACAATTTTTTAACAAGTATATATAGTGCATATATAGCCAGAAAAATGAACAAAAAATTTGCAGAGTATTATGCAAATAGAGCAATGGTATGAACAGACATATAGAAAACTTATAAGCACCCCGCCACGGTGGTTTAGTGGCTAAGGTACTCGGCTGCTGACCCGCAGGTCACGGGATCAAATCCCGGCTGCGCGCGGCTGTATTTTCGATGGAGGCGTAACTGCTGTAGGCCCGTGTGCTCTGATTTGGGTGCACGTTAAAGAACCCCTGGTGGTCAGCAGCCAAGTACGTTGGTCAGCAGCCGAGTACGTACCTTAGCCACTAGACCACCGCGGCGGGGCCCACCTCTACGGGTATTTCGATTCATTAAGTAGTGACTGTAGTTAATCAGGTTCAAGATTTCACTTCTTTCCTGATCCCATGTTCCAGCCAGCGTAATCACATCAAACAGGAAGTTGAATTCGTTAAAAATGTGCATAACTCGTCTATCTCAGGAGCGACAAAACGCACATTGAGGTGGATAGCAGCGAACATGCTCTGCGACTTCGCCGGAAGTTTAAGTTCAGATGACAGACAAAATTCTTGATATAGCATAGCGTTCACAAGAAAATACCACAGCACCCGGTGTACGTACGGTACATTGTTTGTGAACGCCCAGTTCAAGCGCGGCACAAATCACACAGAACTAGAGAGTCAAGTTTTGTAGACGGCTTCCAATGAGAACCTTCGGGAGCGTTGGTGGAGCGCGCTTCTCAGCTCAGGATTAGATAATCAACTCTGGGCGATTTGGCAGGCCAAGGTAGCTGCGGAAAGACATGGTTCTTCAGTTAACTCCTAGGCGGGACCTTCGACTGGTGACCCGCAGGGACTCAATAAAGTTCTTCACTAGCTCACTCACTCACTCAGCCACAGCCGTTGAGGCTGATAAACATAAAGTAAAAATGTCGGAAAGTTGGCAGAGAGCGTTACTCATGCAGCATGAGGGTATACTTTGACAGAACGCATGAAATGGACCCTGAAATATGTCAACACTCTACATAATATAATCATGCACTTGAAGTGAAACTGGACGACAGTGACTGCTGCAACGCACAGTCTCGACAGAAATGCTGAATAGTGTGGCAGATATTTGCGATAACGTGAACTTGTGAATGATCGATAATATCTGGGAAATGGGTATAGTGATACGGATGATCTTAAAGCCTGCATAATAAAATATATTCCCTTATGCATCTTAACCTTAAAGGATTAAACAATGGTGAACAGAATAACCGATCCACATTCATAAACGGGAACGAATTGATTCTGCAAGCGTTCAGTGGTGTCAAATTTTACTTTTACAAATTATACAATAAATTACAGAAACGTGTAAGACTTGGTGTATGTGGAAGACACACCCTGTATTGTACACAGCTTCAAAAGGCACCAAGTTCTACCAATTTGTCCACAGAGATGCCAAGAGCGAGAAGTACTCTAGCGTGTTTATAGAAGCATAATTTTACCGCGCACAAATACTTGGTTCGTCGGCCAACAACTTTGAGACCATCAATGGTCAAGAAAGAAACAAAAGACATGCTGGCTGATTCTGGACGTTGTTCAATGCCGGTCAGACCTGCGGTGGAGACAAGGCAGACTGCCCGCGTACATAATAAAATACAGCACCGACACGAGGCCCAGTCTAACCCACGGCCCGGTGTTGACTTCTTTCACAATAAAGTTTCACAATGTGTAGTTTAAGCGCTTAGCGGGTGCACTGGAAAGTAACCTTCAGCTGTGGCTTGATAACGATGGACGTGCCGTACCTCAGCACTCCTAGACCCGAGCTCGTTACAATGGCACCAAACGCATGCTAGAGGAAATGCTAGGATAAGCACAACAGACATACGTGAAGGAACGAGGGGGCGGCAGCGCTATGTAAACGAGAAAAGAGGGTGTGGAGGGGTGGGGCAATATTATTGTAATACCTGAGGTTTAACGTCCCAAACCTACTATATATGAGTGACGCCGTAGTGGAGGGCTACGGAAATTTTGACAATCTGGGGTTCTTTAATGTGCACCTAAATCTAAGTACATGGGCCTCAAATATTTTTGCTTTCATTGCAAATGCAGCTGCATGCCGCAGCCGGAATTCGATATACCGTGACCTGCGGGTGAGCATTCCAGAGCCATAACCACAAGACCACCGCGGCGAGTGAGGCATAGTACATGAAGTACAAGACTACGTGAATTTTCATATATACGTCGTCTAACATACTCCACGAATACAAAAACATCCCTCTTCCCACATCTGCACAAAAGCAGCCGCCGCAGAAGCAAGCCGAACGAACAATGCTTCGCATACTTCGGATAATTTCTGCTCAAGGATGTTAATCTTTTTAAATGCGAAACATTTCTTAGCAAAATTCGGTCACTTTGAGCGTATCTATCTATCTATCTATCTATCTATCTATCTATCTATCTATCTATCTATCTATCTATCTATCTATCTATCTATGCGCCTACGACTTTGTGCTTTCCAGACCGTATCGTAAACTGTATTTATACCAAAATCGCTATAGCACAAGACTGTATGAAGAACATGAATGACATTATGGAAATCATGACATACATGTCATGTACAATGTGATTTACATGTCACGTTCATGGAGCGCTAACGGCTGTTTCGCTAGCTTGATATACACCAAATTTGGTATTGCATGTCGTGATCATATGAACATAAGTGGCAGGTGGAAATAAACAAATCACGACACAGACATGTCATGTGCAACATGGCATGCATGCGAAGCTCATAGCAGGCTCGTGGCCGTTTCGCAAGCTTGATATACACCAAATTAGGTATTGCATGATGCCACTGTATGACGAACATAAATGACAAGGGGTGATAAGAAAATCATGTTATGTCATGCGCAACATGACTTTCATGCCACGTTCATAGCACGCTCACTGCCAGTTCGCTAGCTTGATATACCCAGAAGTAAGTATTGTGCGGCATGACTGTATGACGAACATAAATGACAGGTGATAACATAAAGTTCATGACTTACATGCCACGCTCATGGTGCGCTCGCGGCCGTTTCGCTACCTTAATATACCCCAAAATTGGTATTACGTGACGTGGCTCTATGATGAACACAAATAACAGGTGGGAACATGTAAATCATGACATGCATGTACAGCATGATTTGCTTCTTGCTGGCTGCTTCGCATTAAATCGGTTCCCACAATGCGTGGAATCTGTTTTTTTAGTAATGATCAATATAATTTATTTCATCGGCCAAAGCCGACTTCACATCATGAATTACTGTCAAAAAATGCAGATTGCATTCATTGTAAGTACATTTTCCTGTCATATAGTTTAACAAACACTAAAGAGCAACTTAATAGTCGACGCACCAGCTTGAATGTGCGAACATCTATTTTCGATGACAAATGCTGTCATTAACATTGAGGACAGTTTAAACCAACAGCATGCGTTTAAAGAGGGCACTAGTGTCCAATCACCGACATAATATCCTTTATAAACATCAGGAGGAGAAAAATACCAAGTAACTCTCGAATGACTTCCGGTGCGCACCTCCGTATAGCTCATAGAGCTTTGTACAAGCGTTAGCAAACGTGTGCATACCACGAGATCGCATGGCAGAATACATCGATGCACCATCTACCGACGTGAGGTCTTCTTCAGTGTGCATGTCTGTTCTGTCATTATGCTTTGTCTGTCCTGTTTATGCTCACGATGCTTTTTGTTTGACGAGGTTACAGCGCGCGTAGTCAAAACGACAACTGGATGTCGCTTTCTTGCTTTATCGAATCTGTACTGTTGTTTTGCGTGGCGGCTGTGGCGGGGCCAGCTCAAGAGCAAGGCTCGCATTGTTTTCTTAAACTGGCTAATTAGCCCGACTAAGCATAGCTAGCATTGTATAAGCTAATGAAGCCGAGCGTACAAAATCATGCTTTCTCAGCCCAGCTTAAATACATCACGTAAAGCCAAGTTACATTTAATGAACCTATTTAAACCCAATTAGGCGTAGTCAAAACTAATCAAACCTACCTGAGCATAGTATCACCTAATGAAGTCATGGAAGCATAAGTAGGTTACATTAGGCTGATAAAGTTTTGTCCAGCTTGTTGTTTTCATGTTTAGCCAAGTTAACCTTAGATGAGGCCAGAAGAGCCAGGGTAGGTATAGCCGAATCTAAATAGGCTAAATTTATCATAGTATCCCTTCATTTATCTGAGCATAAGTAGCTTATATTTACTTCCTAAAGGGCGCTTCACTGGGTCACAAGGCAAACTTTACTTAGACTCTGGAAGTTGTTGCGTGCCCAATGAAAAGCTTGTCACCACTAAAATTTATAATTGGTTTATTACAAGCCGAGAAAGTATGAAGCGAGGAAATGAGCATGACACCTTTGCCACTAGCCCTTTGCACTTCGCATGCCCAATTCCTTCTCTGCCTTCTTCGATATCGGAGCAATGCCAAGCCGGAAGATTAGACGACGCCGACGCATCAAAACGTCATGCGCACGCACATTCACAAGTCAAGCCGATGTAAGGTCGTGCACGCAAGCGGTGGTGTGTCGTTTCGACGTTCTCTGTAATTTACTGCCTGCTTCTGCGGGATGGATGCCTCTATGCACGCATGTTATGAGAGGCTGGCATAGATGACCTATCCTTACTACGATACACAGCATCGCACCACTGAAACTTCTCTAAAGGACGATGCACCAGAAACACGTGAAACGTTATGAATACTGGCACCGGCACGATGCAACAATAGCGAGATCACCTGCGCAAATGAAATGGAGGCAGCGTATACTCTCGCATCTCACTCAACACTCTAAAAAATATCGAGTGAAAAGGGTGTCTTTTTGTCCCAAAACAATAATCATCAGGCTTGCTTGGGCTTCCTTTCTTGAAAATTCGGCGCTGGCCACTTTCTTATTGAGAATGCAATGTAACCCTGATAACGGGCATGTCGATCGTGACCGGAATGTACCGGGCGCGGTGCGATAGCGCAAGGATATAACGCAATATAGATGACGAATATTGTTGTGGGACAAAAAGACACCCTTTTTACTCGCTCTTTTTTTAGAGTGAATACAAAGTTTTAAAAAACACGTATAGATTCCTTTTGTACGTTTTAATATTTTTGTTAAACTTCACACTTCTATTGAGGCAACAGATTTCAGAATTTACACTCGTCGCCTCGAATAATTCTCCCAGTGTCACGCACTACTTTAACGTACGCTGGACTATTTATACATCACCTCCGCCATGTTGGGGCAGGCGCCCGTGAGATGAAGGTCAAGGAGAGTTCAATCTGACATTTCATCTTTTTTCAGGGCGTTTAGCATTGCATATATTCCCAGATGAGATCGCGGGCGCCCAATTCATGCATTACTCTTGCCTGCTCGAAATTCTCAACCCTGGTAAGGCCCTTTAAGGTGTTCACAGACCGAGAAAAAATGTACCCTGTGTGGTTATACCAAGTAAATACGAGGCAAAAAGACCCTTCTTACCTATTAGTGCTCTAGCTATTTGCTCCTGTGTTGCCCTTCTCAGCCATGCCGAAAAGAAAGACACCCTGGAGCGTGTTTCTTTGACGGTAGACGCTTAACCTACCATGCTGGACTAGAAAAAGAGAGACCATATTTCGCAAACCATGCGAAAAAAAAATGCATGGCTATACTGAACGATTGGCGCCTTTGTACCATTATGAACTAAAACATTTCTGTTTGCTTTCCTGTCGTATACACAGATTTCACACGTATTTCTTCAAAAACTTGATTTTTGTCAAAGTTTGTTGTGCCTAAAGTAACTGTTTTGGGGACACAAAACAGTGTTTGGCCCGCCTACTTTTGGCACCTGAAACCGGGTTTCTAGTTGCTAATAATCCGACCCCTACTGATAATGACGGGACAGGCATGCACACAGCAGTAGGCGTCACGTCAGTAGATGGCACGTCCATGCATTCTGCTTTGCGATCCCATAGGCTGCACACTTTTGCTCACGCCGTACATTAGCTAGGTCTATTAAGTAATCACACAACAAAAGCAAGAAGCTGCGTCCATTTGTGCGAACTTTGTAAGATGTGCTCATTGCAAAAAATGTTAAATAAATAACCCATCCAGCAACAAAACATTTCGTATTAAGCTCATCACCCAGCACAGGACGTCGCGTTTCAGATGGAACCTACGACAGCGTGAACTGTCAAATGATTAATTTCTTGAGCAATTGCCAAACTTTTTCACTGATCACTTGTGTATGCTTTTCTGATGTTTTATTCAATATATATACCCTTTTTATTTTGCATTTTATTGTGTGTACACTCACTCCTGCAATATCTTTCTGTGCAATATGGCAGTATACCTAAATAAACAAAATAAATGAATACTGCAGTGCACGCTGATACGCATGGCACCAACTTCGCACTCACGAACCAACGTGATCCAGCAAAGTGATTAAAAGAGCGCACAATCCAAGTGAATAATCGGTTAGCGCACCATGAGGTCTGCATCGAAGTGTGGTAAAAACTGCCCAAGGGTTTC